>JAQZBX010028669.1:0-27698 GCA_029593785.1 Cabassous unicinctus
TCAAAAAACTGGGACTAGAAAGAAATTTCTTTAACATGATAAAGAGCGTTTATGAAAAACTAACAAATAATATCAATGGTATAAGAATGAAAGCATTCTCTGCAAGACTGGAACAAAATAAGGATGCTTGCTGTCACCACTGTTATTCAACATTATACTGGAAATTCTAGCCAGAGCAATTGAGTAAGAAAAAGAAATATAAGGCATCCATATAGGAAAGGAAGAAGTAAAGTTTTACTTACAGGTGACATGATTCTATATATTAAAAATCCTGAAAAATTCACAACAAAGCTTCTAGAGCTAATAAATGAATTCAACAAAGTCGTGGGGTAAAAGATCAACATGCAATAATCAGTAATCTTTTTACATACTAGTAATAAACAATGTGAAGAGGAAATGAAGAAAAATTCTACTTATAATATCAACTAAAAGAATTAAATTTATAAGAATAAATTTAATCAAGGAGGTAAAAGATTTGTATACCAAAACTATAAAACATTGCTAAAAGAAATCAAAGATATAATAAATAGAATGACATTCTGTGCTCATGGATTAGAAAACTAAATATTGTTAAGATGTCAATTCTACCAAAAGTTATTTACATATTCAACATAAACCCCCCAAAAAATTCCAACAACTTTGCAGAAATGGAAAAGACAATCATCATATTTATCTGGAAGGGTAATGGGCCCCAAATAGCCAAAACAATCTTGAAATAGAAGAATGAAGCTGAGGACTCAGACCTCCCAATTTTAAACTTATTACAAAGCTACAGTAATCAAAACAGTGTGGTACTGGTACAAGAACAGACATGTAGACCAATGAAATAGACTTGAGATTCAGAAATAAAACCTCCTATCTATGACCAAGTGATTTTGACAAGGGTGCCAAGTCCATTCAATTGGGAAAGAATAGTCTCTTCTACAAATTGTTCTGGGAACACTGGAAGTCCATATGCAAAAGAATCAAAGTGCACCCCTACCTCACACCATGTACAAAAATTAAATCAAAATGGATCAAAGACCTAAATATAAGAACTTAGAAGAAAACTCATGGAACCATCATCAGGACCTTGTGTTGGGCGATGGTTTCTTAGACTTTACACTAAAAGCACTAGAAACAACAAAAAAAGAAATAAATATGACTTCATCAAAATTAAAAAATTTTGTGCATCAAAGGATTTCATCATGAAAGTAAAAAGACAACTTACAGAATGGGAGAAAATATTTGGAAACCACTAAACAAAGGGTTTAATATACAACATACTAAGAAATCCTACAACAAAAAGACAAATAACCCAGTTAAAAATGGGCAAAAGACTCAAATAGACATTTCTCCAAAGAACATATATACAAATGACCTATAACCACCTTAAAATATGTTCAACATCATTAACCATTAGAGAAATGCAAATTAATACCACAATGAGATATCATTGTACACCTACTAAAATGGCTTCTATTAAAAATTGAAAATAAGTGTTGGACAGGATGTGAGAAATAGGAACACTCATTCATTGTAGGTGGGAACGTAAAATGGTGAAGCAATTGTGGAATATAGTTTGATAGTCCTCAGAAGGTGAAGTATAGAATTACCATATGACCTGGCAATCCCACTTCGAGATACATATCCAAAATAATTGAAAAGCAGGGACTCAAACAGATATTTGCATAGCAGTATTCTTAGTGGCTTACTCATGATTGCCAAAAGATGGGAGCAGCCTGTGTCCATCAACAGATGAAAGGATAAACAAAATGTGGAATATATGAAGTACCATTTCATATATATATATACACATATACACACACACACACACACACGATGGAATATTATTCTGCCTTAAAAGGGAACAAAGTTCTATTACATGCAACAACATGGATGAATCTTGAAGACATCATGCTGAGTGAAAAAAGCCAGACACAAAAGGACAAATATTGTGTCATCTCACTGATAATTAAATAATTAAAGTAAACAAATTCATAGTGTCAGAAACTAGAACTGATTACCAAGGATGGGTTGGGGAAAGGACTGGGAAACTGAATCTTAATTGGTACAGTTTCTGTTTGGGTGATGGAAAAGTTTTGGTAATGTATAGTGGTGATAGTAACACAACATCGTGAATGTAGTTAACAGCACTGAGATATATATCTGAACATGGTTTAAAGGGGAAATTTTAAGTGGTATACATGTTGTTAGAACAAATTTTTTAAAATATACAGAATTGTACAACACAAACAATGAACACTCATGTAAACTACGGACTTTAGTTAATAGTATATTTTATAATAGAATTCTTTCATCAATTGTAACAAAGATACCACACTAATGCAAAATGTTAAAAATGGGGGCAAGTATATGGGAACTATGAATTTGCTGCATGATCTTTCTGTAAACCTACAACTTCTCTAATAAAAAAATGAAGTACCATTTCATACCCATTAGAATGGTTACTACTTAAAAAAAAAAAGAAAACAACAGGAAATAAGTGTTGGCAAGGATGTGGAGTAATAGGAACACGTGTTCATTGTTGGTGGGAATGTAAAATGGTGCAGCAGCTGTGGAAAACCATTTGGTGCTTCCTCAGAAAGTATAGAGTTACAATTATGACTCCACAATCCCACTTCTAGATATATACCTAAAAGAATCGAAAGTAGCCCAACATTGTGAATGTAATTAACACCAATGAATCATTTACTTGAATGTGGTTAAATGCAGAAATATTGGATTGTATATGTGTTACTAAGATAAAAAATATTTTAATCCATAGGACTGTACAACATAGCGAACCCTAATGTAAACTAGAGACTATAGTTAATAATAATTATTATTATTTCATCAATTATAGCAAAGGTACCACACTAAAGCAAAGTGTTAATACTTAACACTTTGTTTTAGTTAAAAGTGTGGGTGGGGGGTGTTTTCGTTTCCTGGTTGCTAAAACAAATAATACATAATGAGTTGGCCTAAACTATGGGAATTATTGGCTCACGGGTTTGAAGCTAGGAGAAGTCCAAAATCATGGAGTCACTAGGTGTTTTTTTTTTCTCCCAGAAGACTGTGGCATTTTGGGGCTGGAGCTGGCTGTGGTGATCCGTGTCCTTGTCTTTCCTGTCACATGGAATGCACATGGCAGCCTCTCCTGCCTACTCTGGGTTCTGTTGACTTCTGGCTTCTTCCCATGGCTTTTTCTCTGTGTGTCTGAATTTCATTCTGCTTCTAAAGGACTCCATTAATTGGTACTGGCACAACGACATCCGAATCAGCTGGGCCACACCTTAAATGAAGTAACCTCATCAAAAGGTACTATTTACAACGGGTTCACATCCACAAAAATAGAATAAGATTAAGATCATGTTTTTCTGGAGTACATAGCTCCAAGCCACTACAGGGGGGTGTATAGGAACTCTGTATTTTCTGCATGATTTTTCTGTAAACCTACAACTTCTCTAATATAAATAAGTAATTATATAAATATTTATATTTTTTAAAAATTACTTCTGACCAAGGGACTCTATATCATGTGACCATGTGGTCCACTGGTTCTATCATATACTGCATCAACCAGAAGCTACTCACCCAGTAGAACACTGTACTCTTTGAAGTTACAGCTGATAAGGACATGAAACTCTCCTGCATGCAATAAGCATCTAAATCAATATCCATTAAATAGTTCTATGGCCCAAATAGGTAGACTACTTGGGGGAAGTAGGAGTGGCCCTGTCTACTATGACTCTCAGTGGCTCACTTGGGGAATCTGTGTTTCCCTCCCCTGCAACTTTATGCGCTGTGGGTCTAGAGCTTCAGATTCCCAAAGGAGGAATGCTTCCATCATGAGACACAAAAAGGATCTTAATAAACTTTAAGCTACAATTGCCACCAGGACAGTTTAGGCTCAGAGAAAGGACTACTGGCCTGATCATGAGGAGGTTAGAGGAGACAAGAGAAGATGTTGGCACCCAGGAGATGCACTGGCACTTCTCTTCATATCCTCTGCAAAGATTTGACGATAAGTAGTAAGTTGGCTGTTGGACTTGAGAAGGGCAGGGTATAGTGAGCAGTGGCTCATAATCCTCAGGGATGAGGGTCAGCATCACCCACTAGATAAGCAACCTAGTCCACCTAACCAAAGGTGAAGGGACTCTAAAATGGGTAGTAGACTAAGTATCAGTTAGCCTCAAGACCAGCAGCAGCATTGTGGGCTGTTTTTGATTACACATGGCAAGGATAATATTTTAGATATGTTGAGTTAATATATAGATATTATTGGAAATTAGTTTTCCTGTTTTTTATTACTAATTTAAATGTGGCTACTTGAAAATTTAAAACAGCATATATGGCTCACATTTGTGGCTTACAACATATTTCAATGGGGCAAGGTTGCTTTCTAATAATTGCATGCAACATGCAGTTGACATAAAGCCTATAACAAATAAGAAGCCATTAGTTGCTAAATACATGTGATTTAGCCAGTGGAATAAGAGCTATTAAAGTGATCATGGTCTGTGCGGGAAGAAAGCGCATATTACAAGCTAGCTGGAACTGAAAAAGGAAAACATCTTTCCAAATGGCTCCTTTCTCTCTCTTAAAAGGCATGGCAAAAAGACCACCCATGAAGTGGGAGAGGAGGCCACAAAGATCTGTTTATTTCAAAATTTTTAAAGATCATGGGAATCTTTCCTAAATGTTTTGCCTGAACTCAAAACACATATCTGTACCATAATATCAAACAAATATCTCTGCAGCAGTTGGACCTGTTTACATTGCAGAGGATCCTACAGATCTGTTTACACAGATGAAATGTATCTTTAAAATGTAAGCTCTAAATACGATATAGTCATTGCATTTCAGACACAAAGTTTAAAACAAAGCCATTAACCACAATATTCAGTCATCTACCATAAAATTATCTGTTATAACCTCCACTTCTGGATATGGATAGCTAAAATAACCATATATAAACAAATAATATCAAAGTGCCTTTTTGGCTAACTGCCACTTTTGAATTGAAGCTAATTATAATGACATCACTCTAGCTTCATGTCCTTTACTGAACTTCCTACGTATGTTGCCAAAATGTATTAAATTTCTCCTCTCCAAATTGTCTTTTTCTCTTTGTCTTACTTTCTTTAAATAATGACTTGACATCACTTGACCTCAACCTACAATTTTGGCTGAAAATATCACTGAACAATTCACTTACATGAATAGCCTTGCATAATCATCTTGTGTCATAGAAAAATTCATTCATGGAAAGATTGAATTTATATGACCTCAAACTGAAGAAAATTCTTTTAAATGTTATAAAAATCATACTACCATTAGGCAGGTACATAATTTGTTTTATCAAGCTCTACAAATACAGTTTCCATGGTACCATAGTTATAAACCCACCTGCATAGGCTTATTTTAGAATTCTTCAAGTAAAAGTCACTCTGTCCACTCAATTGAAAATAAAAGTTGTATCCCATTAGTTGAGGTCTTCAAACATGACTGAAGTCTTGATCTGTTTGAGAATCCACAAATACTAAGAAAGAAAACTAAATGAGTTGTTTTTCTATTTGAAAGAAAATTAATCTCTCTGAAATGCTAAAATTTAAAGGTTTTTTTTCCCTGAAAATGTGGCCCAGTTAATAAAGAATATTTACTTTTAAGATTATTATGTAATAAAAGTTTGTTTTACTCAATAATAAGATGTTGACTCACTGTGAATTCACAGGTACTAATTAAGTAAAGGACCATTCTAATTATTCAAGTATGATTTTTGTTTTGTTTTGCTTTGTTTTGTTTTGTTATGTTTTGTTAAAAGGGAAAAAATCTTCACCTGCTCAGATGTTTAAAAGGCAATACCTGATCCTTTCCTTTCCCTTTTTGTACTCTCAGTGCTTAGTACAGTGCTTGGTATATATTTTGTATTGATAGACATGATCTGAATGGTTTAAAAGTGCTAACTATATGGAATACTGACATAACATAGTGGTTAAAAGCAGGGACTCTAGAGTCAAATTACCTGGTTCAAGACCTAGCGCTGTCATTTACTGGGTGGGTGACATTAGACAAATTATTTAATATCACCTCCATTTTCCAATCTGAAAAATGGGTGTAGTAATAGGAGGGTTACAAGGAAACTAGTAGGAGGGTTACAAGGAATAATGAATTGATACATTTAAAACTTTTAGAGCAGTGTCTGCAGCATACTAAGAGCTCAATAGACTATAGCTTTTATTACATAGTACCACTTCTTTATACTTTATAGTTTACAAGTTTTTTTCACACATAGCATTTAGAATCTCATAAAATCTTGTGATCTTGGTATATATATACATGTTATTAGAATTATTTATAGTTGAAGAAACAGCGGCCCAAGGTCACATTATCAAAAAGGAACAAAGCTAGAACTTGAACTCAAGGTTTCTGAATCTGAATTCTTTTTCCACTGTACACAGTACAGATATTGAATAATCATGATAGAACTGTTTGCATTCACTACGCTCAATGACTAAGTTGTGGCAGAGAAAATTAACATATTGAATGATCAGTTTCCTTTTTCAGTGATTTGCTCATGTGGTCATGATTGATTCTTAAGCACCAGTGTTGCTGAGCACTATAATACAAGTTGACAAGTACTGCCTGCCCTCAGAGCTCATTATCTTAAAAAAAAAAAAAAAAAA
Source organism: Cabassous unicinctus (assembly GCA_029593785.1). Classification (NCBI taxonomy): domain Eukaryota; kingdom Metazoa; phylum Chordata; class Mammalia; order Cingulata; family Chlamyphoridae; genus Cabassous; species Cabassous unicinctus. Next base: position 6,669 of record JAQZBX010028669.1, read on the forward strand.
GGTAGAATATACAAATATATACCCATGCATATACAACCTGAGGAGGTGCTGCAGAAGGTGTCAAACAAAAGAACATATAGCATAGAGAAGAGAATTGCTCAGAAAACAGAGTGGTAATTAGATTACTGGAGATTGGCAGACACTTAAGTGGTAATTAGATTACTGGAAATTGGCAGATACTTAAGGTCCCTTCCCAGGAAAGAAGCTTGTCATCTTACATTAAAGTACTTAGAATCACTGGCCCTTATTTTCATCTGCTATAAAACTGAGGCGTGGCTCTCTAAAGACAATTTTCAGTTTTTCATTATTTTTATTATTATATACTATCATACACCATTGAAACAGTGTAAATTTGTAAAATAATTCTTTTGGAGAACAACTTACAAAATTTTGAAAAACCACATACACATTGACCTAGCAATTCCTTGGGCTCATTAATTTCCATCTCTTCTATTAACACTGGTCAACACCATCATCATGTCTTGCCTGAACTACTAGAATAGCCTTCTTACTGGTCCCCTGCTTCCACTCCAGTCTCAGTACAATCCATCCTTCATACTGCAACTGGAGTAATAATGATAAAATGCAAATAAGATCATGCTACTCCTCTGCTTAAAATCCTCCAGTAGTTTCTCATCATACTTTGAAGAAAATCCAAATGCTTTCAATATCTTAAAATGTCCTAGGAATCTACCTATGTCTCTGATCTAAACCATAGCACTCACGCTTTCCTAGACCACACTTCAGTCCCCCTGGCCTTCTTCCTCAAGCTGTTCCATCCACCCAGAATACTCTTTCTTCTACCCATCCATTCAGATCTCAACTTAAGTATCACCTGTTCAAGTAGATTGTACCTAACAACCCAAACTGAAGTGACTACCTAATGACTCTCCAGCACATCACTGTATTCTAATTCTCTGCATACTGCCAGCATGATGTAGTGCTTTCCTTATTTACTTAGTCAATCAGGTTTTTCATACATTCATGTTTGAATGTACATATGCATATTGGTATGTATTTAGTATTTAATTGTTTGTTTATTTTCTCTTCTCCCAGCAATTCCAAAGAATTTAAGTTCATAAGAACAGGGAGTTTGCTTGTTCTGTTCACCACTGCATCCCCAGCTCCTATAACAATGCCTGGCATGTAATAGACACTTACTCAATGAGGGTTTAATTCTAGGATAATAATCTATAAGTATTTCTCCATGCATTATGGTTCCACATATGCACATAGAGTAAACTTACAGGTTACTTACACATTCACTAAGTTCCTACTAGTTTCACTGTCTGAGAAACTGAGAATAAAATGGGAGTGAGAAGTATATCAGATGGGTGAAAGATAATTTGAGTTCACATCTAAGATCATGAAAGGAAAAAAAGATAAAGAAAAGAACTTTAATAAGAAAGCCAATTAAAAATCATAGGGTCAAATCTCTAGGGAAGATGGTGGAGTAGGGAGCTCCAGAACTTAGCCATTCCACCAAAACAATTATTAAACAGGCAGGAACTGTCTGAAACAACTATTTCTGAAATTCCAGAAGCCAGAAGAACACTGTACAGAATCCAGGGAAGAGTGAGAGGAAGAAGCTGATAAATTACCGTAAAAAACTCAGTTGCTCTCTCCATGCAGCAGCTAATGGCACCCATCTCCCAATTTCATGGCAGGTCTTGTTTCAACTCTTCCTGGACAGGGGTGGTGGCAGCTGGTATTCCAGCCCTGCCCAAGACAAAGGTGGCAGCAGCTGCTGACACAATCATCCCTGAACAGGAATGATAGCAGTGGAGATTTAAAGACTCAGTGCTTCCTCAAGGCTGTGGGGAATAGTAAGCTTCAGGGTTGCATTTGCTGGACAAACCAGGAAAGCTCAGCTTTGAAAGACTGTCAGAGAAGCATTTGGTACCCTTCCTGATGCCCTTCACAAGACACTTTGGAAGTGGTCTGTACCCCCTTTGTGGATGCCTGGCCTGGTTTTGGCTGGAAAAGACCATCTTGGGAAAGTCCTTTCTGGGATGACCCTCCTCCCAGAATTTGTCTTCCAAGCAAAAGCAGCATGAGACAACAAAAGGAGTGCAAAAAAACATAGAGGCATACAGTCTGGAACAAAGGCCTGCCAGTTTCAAATATCCAGGAGAGGGAGGTTTGTTCCCTGGGAAAGAAAGGGGACAACCAAATTCCTGTAAACAATGGATACCCAAAACAACTAGCAAGCAAAAATGGAGAACAAGAAAGATGCCCAGGAAGACAGAGAAAACCTTGCACACTGCATTCCCTTGGGGAGACCTTCCTGATAGTAGGATTGAAGCTCAAGAAAATCTCTGTCATATCACCAGATGATTACAAAACCAAGAAACAGACATCCCAGGGAGTAAGCTCCAGAGTTAACATTTTAAAATATTAAAATTTACAGTATACAACAAAAGAGTAAAAGACAAAGAAAGAAACAGGGAATGATGGCACATCCAAAGGAAGAGAATAAAAATAAGAAAACACCAATGAAAAAGACAAAATGCTGACATACCAATCAAAGCCTTTAAAAAAATTATCTTGCTCTGAGGATCTGCTTGATATGCTAGCAGACTCACAGGTCTAGAGTATGGAAAATAGTTATCACGAGACAGAAAGGGAGTAGAGTGTGGTAAGCCAATGCTCAATATAGCAAAATCCATGATAAGGTGGAAGGGGGTGGTTTGGCAGTGCATGGGGTGATGATGCAGGGATGTGATTAGGGTCAATGGTGCTGGAATGTGAAGATGAACAGGTTGAGGGGATTGGGTAGGGTTGTATTATACATGGGACTCAGGGGAGGGCTGGAAGAAGGAACAGGTGAACTCTGGGGATTTGTAGGTCTGTGGTTGAAACTACAATGATGGGAATGTGCTTTTGGCAAGTATGACAGGAGGGTCACCAGTGTGGGGTGTAGGTGGGGAAAGATATGTGGGCAAGAGTGCACCTGGAGTATGCTTCTATGGAATATGAATGTGTTCATCTTGTTATAGAGTGCTATCTCAGTGGGTGGAGGCCCACACAATAAATGAGAAAATATTAAACTCCCATCTTATGGAGACCTGCTACATTTGCAAATAAAGGGGCAAGAATCTCTCAAGTACATAGGCAGTGCCTAATAAAATAAAACAGACCAGAATGTTACGCCTTCAATATTAATGCATGTAACTATGAATCTTATTCTTCAAAAATTGAAACACAGTGGAGGCCATAGTTTCTGAGAGGAGGGAGAGGGAAGAATGGGTGGAACATAGGACATTTTGGGGGCATTGGAATTGTTCTGCATGGTCTTAAAATGATGGATACAGGCCATTAAACATTTTGTCAGAAACTGTAAAAGTGTAAGGTACAAACTGTAAACCATAATGTAAATGATTGACCACGGTTATTAGCAATGCTTCGATATTTGTTCATGAATTGTAACACATGTACCATACCCATATAGTATGTTATTGGAAGGGGAGGATGTGGGGGGGAGATATAATGGGAATCCCCTGTATTTTCTTTTTTTATGTGCCTCTAGTGTATTTTTAATACGTTCTATGTATTTTTTAAAGATACTTTTGATTACATAAATATTACAAAAAATATATAGGGCATTCCAATATGTCCCACTCCCGACCCCTCCTACACGTTCCCACATTAACAACATCCTTCATTAGTGTGTTACATTTGTTACAATTGAGGAACACATATTGAAGCATTGCCACTAAACACAGAATATAGTTTAATTAAGTTTACACTTTGTCCTGCACAATTTTGTAAGTTATGACAAAATATATAAAATGGCCTGTATCTGTCATTTCAATGTCATGTAGGACAATTCCAATGTCCCAGAAATGCCCCCATTTTACACCTATTTTTCCCTCTCCCTCCCCTCAGAACCTCCAGTGGCCACCGCCTCTACATCGATGATAAAAGTTCTTCCATTGCTAGAATAACAGTGTCTGTAGTAGAATAATGGTAAGTCTACATTAGTCCATTGTTCATTCCCCAATCTTGAGGATTTGATGATGATGATGCCCACTCTGCCTCTAACTGAGAGAAGGCTTAGATCCCATGGGGCAGATGGATGGGACTATCTTGCTTGCAGTTGCAGACTCTCTCTGTTTCTTGGGATAGGCATTGTCCATCATCATCTCCTTGTTTGTTGGCCCTTGATATTGATGATTGTATTTATGAACCTTTTCTCTTGAAATTGAAACTTAGTCTAGTATTATATGTTGCCTAAGAGTTACCTCCTGAGGGACTCCTTGTTGCTCAAATGTGGCCTCTCTCTAAGTCAAACTCAGCATATAAACACACTACCTTCCCCCCGGGGACGACTCCTGGGGATGAGCCTTCCTGGCACCAAGGGAATATTATCAAGCACCAACTAGCAATGCAACTGGGAAAAGACCTTGACCAAAAGGGGGAAAGGGTAAATACAAATGAGTTTTTATGGCTAAGAGATTTGAAAGCGAGTCGGGAGGTCATACCAGAGGTTATACTTATGCACGTCTCAGCAGGATCTCATTGGCTGCCAAAGTAAATATTGCCTGAAATAGCAGGGCACCTGAGGGCTTTGGAGACATCCAGACACTATAGGTAGGACAGACAGCTCAGGAGTTTGGCACCCTGCCAATGGGCCTTACTTTGGAATTTATGCTTTCCAGTGTGACAGAATTTAACTCATTTGTGGTTTCCCTACATATGGCTTTTCTGCCCCTCCTATTTGAAGCTACAGTTAGTACTATACATGATAGGTGTGTTTCCAAGAGACTTAAATCTTTGGTCCATCTGTATGCCAGTTGCCCATGAATCTCAGCAGAGTTGCAACACCTGCTCTCCAGTTCATTAGACTCACCCAGAATAATCCCCTGTATTTTCTATGTGACTTTTCTGTAACCTAAATCTTCCTGCAATATAAAGTGGAAAAAAATAAGATACAGTTTGATATTATTGATGAATTCCAAAAAGAAATACTGATTATGTTTGTAAACTGGTCTGTTCCTCTGGGCTAGCGATACCCTTAGGTTGGATTGGATTAAGAGGCTTCACTTTTACTTGATTAAATAATGATTAAGACTTTGATTGGGCCACATCAGTAGGATGTTGAGTCCCCACCCTCCTGGTGGGTGGGGACTCACAGAGAAAATGACAAGGCAGATAAGTTAGTTGGAGTTTTAATGCTGTAGCCCTAGGAAATAAACACACAGGAGAAGAACAGAGAGGAGAAGAACACAGAGGAGTAGAGACAGCTCCACAGACTTATTGTTATTCTAGTAATGGAAGAACTTGTAACATTGATATAAAGACAGTGATCACTAGAGGGTCTGAGGAGAGGGAGAGGCAAAATAGGTGTAACATGGTACATTTTTGGCACATTGGAATTGTTCTGCATGATATTGCAATGATGGATACAGGCCATTATACATTTTGTCAAAATCTATAAAATTCTGAGGTGCAAATGTAAACCATAATGTAAAATAAAGAGCATGGTTAGTAGCAATGCTTCAATGTTCATCAATTGTAACAAATGTACCACTCTAATGAAAGTTATTATTGTGGAAAAGTGTAGGATGGGGAGAGGGTGGGGTATATGTGAATCCCCTATGTTTTCAATGTAATATTTATGTAATCTAAATCTTCTTTAAAAATAAAGAAAAAAATACCCAAAACTAAAATTATTTTTAAAATTTTAAAAATGCTCAAAGAAATGAAGAAAAAAAATAAAAGATATCAGGAAATCAATGAATAAGCAATATAGAGAATCATAGTAATGAGATAGAAATTTTTAAAAGGAACCAAACAGAACTACTGGAGTTGAGAACCACATAATGGAAATGGAAAAATGCCCAGGAGGGTTTCAAGAACTGATCAGACCTGGCAGGAGAATGAATCAGTGAACTTAAAGACAAGACACTTGAAATGAATCAGGATTAAAAGCAGAAAGAAAAAAAGAATATTGAAAGTGAAAATAGCCTAAGACACCTCTGAGAAACCATCAAGCACAGCAATATATGCATTATGAGAGTCCCAGAAGGAGAAGATAAAGAGAAAGGGGCAGAAGGAACAGTCAATAATGACACAGAACTTCTCAAACTTAACAAAAGACATGAATATGTGCATCCAAGAAGCTCAGAGAACACCAAAAAGGACAGACATGAAGAAAAATAAGCCCCCTCATATATTTGATTATACTATCAAATGCAAAGGACAAGGAAAGAATTCTGAAAGCTGTAAGAGAAAAGCAACAGTTTATGTGTAAAGGAGTCCCAATTAGATAGAGTACCAATTTCTCATCAGAAATCATGGAGGCAAGAAGATAGAGGGTTGGAATAAATAAAATACTGAATGAAAACAATTGTGATATAGAATTTTATATTCAGAGAAACTCCTTTTCAAAAATGAGGGTGAGATTAAGTCATCCTCAGATAAACAAAAGCTTAGTGAGCTCATCACCACTAGAACTATCCTACAAGTAATGCTAAAAGGAATTCTCCAAACTGAAATGAAAGGAGACTAGACAGTCATTCAAAGCTGTATGAAGAAATAGATGTGTCATAAAAGTAATCATTTAGGTAATTATAAATGCCAGTATTATTATATTGTATTACTTGATATATAACTTCACTTCTTACTTCCTACAGGTGCTAAAATGAAAATGCATAAAAAGTAATGAAAAATCTATGTTTTTGAATATAACATGTACAAAGACATAAGTGGTAACAAGTGCAAAAAAAATGGTGCTGGGACTACTTTGACCTAGATGATGTGGCTTTGAAGAAAATGGAAAAGTATATGTGCATGCTATTGAAGTTAAATTGGTCTCAAACCAAATATAATTGTTATATATTTAGGATATTAAATTTTAGCCCCATGGTAACCACAAGGAAAACAGAGGAAAAACATAGCCAGATAGGAATGAGTAGACACTCAATGTGATACAACACCAAAAAGCATATAACTATAAAAGAAGGATTTAGAGGAAATGAAGGCCAAAAAAGTTATAAGACAAAGAAGAACATCCTGTATTATCAGTAGTGACTTTAAATGTAAATGAAGGGAAATGGATGTGGCTCAAGCAATTGGGCTTTCACCTACCACATGGGAGGTCCCAGGTTCAGTTCCCAGTACCTCTTGAAGAAGGCGAACTAGTGCGACGGGCAGGTGTGGTGAGCTGATGCAATAAGATAATGCAACAAAAGAGACACAAAGAGGAAAGACAATGAGAGACAGAGCAAACCAGGGAGCTGATGTGGCTCAAGTGATTGAGCACCTCTCTTCCACATGGTAGGTCCCAGGTTCGGTTCCCATTGCCTCCTAAAGAGAAGACAAGCAGATACAGAGAGCACAGAGCAAATGGACACAGAGAGCAGATGTGACAGCAAACAATGAGGGAGGGGGGATAAATAAATAAAATAAATCTTTAAAAAATATATAAATGGATTAAACTCTCCAGTCAAAAGACCAAGACTTCCAGAATGGATTAAAAAAGTATGATCCAACTATGTGCTGTCTGCAAGAAACGCATCTTAAAGTCAAAGATACAAGTAGGTTAAGGGTAAAAGGATGTAAAACATGTGCCTTGCAAGTAGTAAGCAAAAGGGAGCTAAGGTGGCTGTACCAACATTGGATAAAATATACTTTAAGAAAAAACAGTTACAAAGGACAAAGAGAGTCATTATATATTGATAAAGAGGACAATTCAAGAGAAAGATGTAACAATTATAAGTTTATATGCACCTAATAGCAGAGCCCCCAAATATATGAAGCAAATACTGACAGGTTTGAAGAAATAAATTGGCAATTCTACATTAATAGTAGAAGATTTTAACATCCCACTCCCAATAATGGTTAGAATATCTAGTCAGAAGATCAATAGGGAAGTACAGGACTTGAATTATACACTAGACCAACTAGATGTAACATATATATATATATATATATATAATAATATATATAGAACACTGCACCCAAAAGAAAAACAGAATGCACATTCTTTTTGAGTGCACATGGATAATTCTCCAGGATAGACCATATTTTGGGTCATAAAACAAGTGTCAATAAATTTTAAAATATTTATACATATACAATCATACAATGTATATTCTCTGACCACAATGGAATGAAGCTAGAAATCAATAACAGAAGGAGGAAAGGAAAATTTACAAATATTTGGAAATTAAACAATGCACTCAAACAATAAATGAGTTAAAGAGGAAATCAGAAGTGAAATTAGGAAATATCTTGAATAAAATGAAAATACCATATACCAAAACTTATGTGATGCAGCAAAGGCAGTGCTGGGAGGAATATTTATAGCTCTAAATGCTTACATTAAAAAGAAGGAAGACTTCAAATCAGAGACCTAACCTCAAAACTGTAAGAACTAGAAAAAAAAGAAGTGCAAATGTTCCACAACAGTGTGATGTGTTGGTACAGGGTTGTTGTATGAGAATTCCACCCATGGTTGCATGACTGTTTTGTAAGTTCACAACTTCTGTAATAAAATCATATTTTTTAAAAAAAAGAATTATACACCATGATCAAGTGGGATTTGTCCCTGGTAAGCAAGGTTGTTTCAACATAAAAAAATCAACTAACGTGATACACATACTTTAACAAATGAAGGGAAAAAAGCACATGATCATCTTACTTGATTCAGAAAAGGCATTTTAGAAAATACAGCACCGCTTCTTGATAAAAACACTTAGAACACTAGGATTAGAAGGAAACTTCCTCAGCATGATAACGTATATACAAGAAAAAGCCCACAGCTAACATTCTACTTAATGGCTAAAGTCTGAAAGCATTCCCTCTAAGATCAGGAGCAAGCCAAAAATGCCCACTGTCACCACAGTTATTCAACATTGTCCTAGAAGTTCTTACCAAAGCAAGTAGGCAAGAAAAAGAAATAAAAGATATCCAAATTGGAAAGGAAGAAGCAAAACTTTCTCTATTTGCAGACGATATGATCCTAGGTACAGAAAATCCCAAAAATTCCACCACAGAGCTCCTAGAGCTAATAAACTAATTCAGTAAAGTGGCAGAGTACAACATGAACACCCCAAAATCAGTAGTGTTTCTATACACATGCAATGAACAATCAGAAGAAGAAATCAGAAAACAAAATTTTATTCATAATAGAAACTAAAAGAATCAAATAACTAGGAATAAATCTAATCAAGGATTTAAAGGACTTGTGCACAGAAAACTACAAAACATTGCTAAAAGAAATTATAGAAGATGTAAATAAATGTAAAGATATTTCATGTTCATAGATTGGAAAATTAAATATGATTAAGATATTTAATTATCATTAAGATATTACCTAAAGAAATTTGTAGATTCAATGCAATCCTACTCAAAATTCCAACAACCTTCTTTGCAGAAATAGAAAAGTCAATCATCATATTTATATGGAAGGGTAAGGGACCGCGAATAGCTAAAGTCATCTTGAAAAAGAAGAATGAAGTTGGAGGACTGACACTTCCTGAACTTAAAACTTACTACAAAGCCACAATAATCAAAACAGCATGATACTGGCACAAGGACAGATATATAGACCAATGGAATAGAATTGAGAGCTCAGAAATCAGCCCTTACATTTATGGCCAACTGATTTTTGAAGAGGTGGCAAAGACCACTGAATTGGGAAAGATAAGTCTTTCAAACAAATGGTGCTGGGAGAACTGGATCTCCATTTGAAAAAGAAAGAAAGATTTTCTACTTCACACCATATGCAAAATATACACACAAAAAAATCAACTCAAAATGGGTCAAAGACCTAATATAAGAGCTAGAACTATCAAGCTCCTAGAACAGGGGTTCTTAACCTTTTTTGTTCCATGGACTGCTTTGCCAGTCAGGTGAAAACCATAGATCCCTTACTAAGTTCACATTACACTGTGTATTATTTAAAAATATATACCACACCCATACCAACACATCCCCACAAGAATAGTGGGTTTTGTTTGTTTTTTTAATTCAAGGTCACAGACCCCTTGTTAAGAACCCCTGTCCTAGAATAAAACATAGAGAAGCATCTGTAGGAACTTGTGTTAGGCAGTGGTTTCTTAACTTTATACCCAAAGCACAAGCAGCAAAAGGGGGAAAAAATAGGTAAAGAGGACCTCATCAGTATAAAAACAAAAAATAAAAACTTTTGTTCCTTAAATTATTTCATCATGAAGTTAAAAAGACAAACTACACAGTGAGAGAAAATATTTGGAAGCCACATATTTGATAAAGGATTAATATCCCTCTACTAATATTAATAGTTACTGGTTTATTCATAAGTGCTCCACTGCTTGTCAAGATTCCTCAGCAGGCTTTGAAGTCAAATGTCCTTTCATGATAAAGGGCGTTAGATGATTCAAAAAAAAAAAAGAAGAAGAAGCCAAACATCTTTGAGGAGTCTCCATGGGTTCCTGCTTCAACAGTGCTTGAATGGAATCCGGCGCTAGCCACCATCAGTGAGCCACTCCAAACAGCCTTCCACCACCTTTCCAATCCAGGCACAGCCGCTGCTGCCTCTCCTCAACGGCCAGCCATGAGGACCACGTGCCCGTCATAGGTGCACCAAAATTACAACCAGGACAGAGGCCACCATCAGCTGCTATCTCTACGCCTCTTATGTCTACCTGTGGACGTCTTACTACTTTGGCCTTGGTAATGTGGCTTTGAAGAACTTTGCCAAATATTTTCTTCACCAATCACATGAGGAGAGGGAACATGCTGAGAAACTAATGAAGCTGCAGAACCAAGAAGATGGCCGAATTTTCCTTCAGGATATCAAGAAACCAGAACTAGAAGAGTGGACTGAATGCAATGAAGTGTGCATTACACTTGGGAAAAAACGGTGAATCAGTCAGTACTGGAACTGCACAAACTGCCACTGACAGAAATGACCCCCACTTGTGTGGCTTCACTGAGACCCATTACCTGAATGAGCAGGTGAAATCCATCAAAGAATTGGGTGACTATGCAACCATCTTCCACAAGTTGGGGGCTCTGGATGCTGGCTTGGCAGAGTATCTTTTTGACAAGCACACTCTCGGAAACAGTGATGATGAGAGCTAAGCCATATGCCGGCTTCCGCAGAGCCACAATGTGACTTCCATGGCCACCATGGCAGTGCATGCATTTTGGGTTTACCTTTTCTACAAGTTGTATCAACATCCACCAAGTTCTTTCATTTGTACCATTCCTTCAAATAAAGTAATTTGGTCCCTCACCCCCCAAAAAAAGAAATCCTTCAATTTAACAACAAAAACACAAATAACTCAATTTTAAACTGGACAAATGATTTTTTTTTTTACATGTCTTCATTCTGGTTCAGATTACCAAACATAAATAGAAGATCCTAATCTTAACTACTTACAAACTTCCTAAAAATTACTTGAACATTAAACCTAGCAAATTAAATACAAATATGTCAACAGCAACAAAAAGATAAAGATAAGAGGTCCAAATAATGAAATAATGTAAACAACATAGGAGCTCAGTTGTTGAAGACCATGAAACAAGGCTGAAAACAATGGATATACATTATAAGAGGAAGTACGAGGACTCCAAGAAAAATGTCAAGACAAAGAATGAAATAAGAACATAACAAGTTGTGTGGTTAATAATCTAAAATATCTTAATGATGTGATGATAAAGACAGTGTAGAAGGCAATTAGAAATTCAAAAAAAATTTTTAAGTAACTCAAGGTCCTAATATGAAGCAAACTAAAACAAAATGTTATTCTGGACAAATGGTGGAAAGAAAACCCATTTAATCTTAATATTTCCACCATTCTACTTAGTGAAGAACACTTTTAGTAGTATAGACTTATATTTATTTGCTGTGAAGTCAATTACACTAGTTGATTCTATAGTAAATGACATTCACATTTTTAAAGAATTATACTCTTGTTCACAACATTTAGAATCAGTGTATAGCTAGAGTGCTCAAAATTATATTTGCATAATATGTTGTAAACATTATACTTTGAGAGTAAAGTTGCAGCTGACAGAAGTTAGAAAGTGAAGACTGGCAGGGACAATGCAAGAAAGTGCAAGGGTATTAACTTCTTCATACTACGTAGAAACTATCCAAAGATGATGGAAAAAAGAACCAGGGATTTTCATTTAACATTTAAAGTTATAAATATTATCAATAGAAAAGCCAAATATAATCTATAATTGGTAAACTGAAGGATTTGAACTACTTGGATATAAACAGTTGAACATTCTGTCAACTCTCCCTTTGCTTCCATAACTTATGTCTGGGGAAATTCCTTAGCTTTCTGGCCACTTTCATTTTTAAAACAAGTCTAGCTTTTGTAATTAAGAACTTTCAAATTGGAAAGCTATAATAGGATCTAAATCAAAACTTCAAACTCATATGCAATTCAAAAATTTTACCTTCACCTCAGGACTCTTCCTTAAGCGCAAACTCTGAATCTTGGGTCAGCTCTAAGCCGGGTGAAGACAGAGGCTTCCATTCAACATCATGATATAAATATATTCAATGAAACGTGAGTAGGGGAAAGGCAAGAAATATAAATAAGATAAATTCCTCATCTTTCATGCCAAGAAATCAATTGTTTGAAGTTAATACATCAAGAAATAGAGGTATGATTGTACTATTGAAAATTATGGTAGTAACCATTAGCAGATTTAAAAACAGAAGTAAAAGAAGTTACTCTGGGAGTGAGACTGTGGACAGGTGACCTTTCCTCTCCATTTAATATCATTATATACTCTACAGATATTTTTGCCCTGTGCATGTATTGTACTGAAATACAATTTTGTAAATAATAGTAAAGCAGTATTTGAAGGAGGAGAAAGTGGTCATGAATGTCAAAGTGTCAAATACTGCTAAGAAGTAAAGTAAAATAATACTTGAAAATGATCACTGGAAATAGCAATATGAAGGTCATTGTTCATATTAGGTGAGAGAGTTTTAACTGGAGTAATGGGAGCAGATGCCAAATTGAAACGGGTTGGAATGACGAGGTGGTCAGGCATGCAAGACAGTAAATATCAACTCTCAAGATATTTAGCTTCAAGGAGGAAAGTAAAAATATGTCTATGGTTAGAAAGGAGAGTAACTATTGTTTTCAGTTATTGTTACTGCTATTTTTAGATAAGAAACTAACACATCACATGTATATGAGAAAGATTGGGTTTGAATATTTGGGAAAGAAAAGCTAAATAACTTTGCTAAGAAGTATAAAGGATATATGATAGGCAGCCGAGAGGCCTTACCTGGGAAGGCCGGTTCATCCTTTATACTGGAGAAATTTCTGTGCAATATTTAGGTAATCTAAGCACCTTTAAAAAAATATATATATATATATATATATATAAATAACATTTATGTAAGCAAATTTACATATATGCATATATATTTATATATCATTTTACAAATATTGGTATGTATTGTGAAAAATTTAATTTTTACCCACAATAAAAAAAATAAATAAAATAAAAATATTTTAAAAAATGAATGAATGCAAATGCATCGATCTATGGGTAAGTGCATAGATTTCATAATGTAAAGTTGAAAAATTAATTTAGTGATTTCTTTTTTTTTTTTAAGAAGTATCAGGGATTGAACCCAGGATGTCGTACATGGGAAGCAAGTGTTCAACCACTGAGCTGCAGGCACTCAACCACTGACCTACATCCACTCCCCAGTAAGAGTTGTTTTTCATTTGTTTTTTTTTTTGTTTTTAGGAGGTACCAGGGATTGAACCCAGGTCCTTGTACATGGGAAGCATATGTTCTACCACTTGAGCTACATCCGTTCCCCTCTAATGATTTCTATGTACTCTATGAGTGTAACAAAGGTACATTCAGAGGAATAAGGAAAGTACAAAGGTTTTGAAATAATTTCTACACTGAGTTGAAGAGAATTAACCAATAAAGTGTAGCTCACTGAGCAGTGTTCAGTGTTCAAGTGAGGAACTAACAAATTTTTGTTAGAAACAATCTGATGAGTTTCACAATTTTCTACAAAGGTGCTCATCTGCCCATTTGCAGGCTTAGAGAAAGCAAATATTTGGACTGATGTAGGATTTGTTTTTTTTCCAGAGAGTAGTGTTGAAAGAACAAAGAAATGTTGCCTATTTTTAGAGAGGTATGGAAATTGTAGCAGATATATTATTTGTGAATATATATATATATTTAACTTTCTTTTTTTGCTAGCTGAACTTAATTTGTCTCTCAATCTCCATTTAGCCCAGACACAGAAAAAAATTTCTTTAAAAAATATTAATACATGGAATCTAAGCTGGATAAGAAGGAAATTGAAGACTGAAGAGGAATAATAATTAGGGAGATGACACAAAAGAGAATGGATTTAAGTAATTCTCACCTAAGGATGATTATGGGGCTATGAATGTCCTGCCAAGCCAGGTCCATAATTGGTTCCAAAACTGAATAACTCTGGGACTGATGGTGCTGGAACTCCCTGACTCCAGATGATCAGTACTGGGGAAGATTGATACTGACAGTAAGCTATTGCCAGATGCAAAAGCTGACCACAATATTAAGAAGTCCTTGCCTTGGCAACTGTAATACCCGAGGACGTTTCCATACATTTTTTTCCATCTCAGTTTTTTCATGTGATTTTCACTTAGATGAATAATAAAGAATAAAGATATTTGGTCATTGTACTGGTTTTATTGGCTGTCTTAAAGCTAATGCTATTTTCAATTCTTGTTTGGGAGAAAAGTGAAATGATTCTGACAGCATAATCAAGGTGCTATTTAGTAGTCTAAATCTCTCTTCTCTACTTAAATTGGTCTCTGTCTCTAGCATTAGTTATACAACTGTAACCTTTGCATTTTAAGTGAATCACAGACACAAAAGCTTACTCAGCTGGGTTGTTTCTTAATCCTATAAACTCAAATCAGAATCATCCTTTTCCACCCACATACACTTAGCTTTCAGGTCTAAAATCCAAAGAAATGTTCAAATTATTAAAGTCAATCTTGTGAGACAGGATTTGTCACACTGTAAGCAAATAATTTAAAGAAATTCCCATGTAAATTTGAACTTACATTGACTAGCCAAGGCTCTCTCCCAAATCAAATCAATAAAATAATAATTGGTTTCTTTTGATGCTCTGTTTTAATTACTGAGTTTAGGCATTATTTTTACATTGTATTATTTTATTACTCCTATAATATGAAATTACTAATTGTAAAATAATTTGGCAAATATTTATTGAGTGTCTGCTATGCTTAAGACACTATGCTATGTGCCCAGGCATAAAAAGCAGGAAGTCACAATTCTTAAAGTGGGTGAATCAAGAATACCAAGTAACTGCAATACGTGGCAGCATGCATTCCATTAAATATTTGCAAACCAAAGGCTACAGTGTCTCAAAAAGGACAGATCTTACAATGGCACTTGAACTAAAGTAGGGCAGGATATTGAGAATGTGAACCAAAGAGTGGCTGGCAGAATTTAGGAGATAGAAGGGAGAAAGAGATATGACTAGACAAAGATGAACACAACTCCACATTTTTCAGGCTTATTCAATGGGAGAAAAGTGTTATATCAGGCAGAAATTGGGAATTTAGGAATAATGAGTTGTTTGTAGAGGAAAGTGATAAATTTAATTTAAGAAATGTTTAGTTTAAGACTGTAAAACATGCAAATAATGCTGTCTAGCAGGCAGTTGAAATGTGTAGCTTTGAAGCAAATTCAGGGAGCAGAACTGTAGAACTGAGTCACTTTCATGAAGCAAATAAAAGCTACTACAATCTTGAATAGCAAAAAAAGGATCAAAACAAATTTTGCATGGGGGATTGTATGAGAACAAAAATTTTGGAAATTGTACAAAGAAGAAAAAGTCACAGCAAAAGGAGACAGCAAAGAAATAAAGACAAAGTTAACATTCAAAGATAACCAAAGAACCAAGGTGATACCAAACAAATCAGAAAGGAATTTTTTTTCATTAAGAATACTGTGGTACAGAAGATAGAATGAGGACAGAGAATGAAAAGCTGAGGCTTAATCTGTGCAGAATTCGTAAAAAGGTTGCTTTTAAAGGTTTGAAAATGGATAGAAATGTTGAAAGTGTTTGTAATTCAAAGCACTAATAGTAGGATAGTGGTTGAAAGGGAAAGTCTAAGGTCACATATATCACTACAAGGAAAGCTAAAGAGTGAAACATGGGACTGTATAGCACAGAGAACCCTCATGTGGAAAATGAGTGTGGTTAATAGTGCATATATAAGAAGGTTTTTCTCTGAAACAGAACAAATGTACATTAATGTTACTAGTTGTTAATAATAGGGTAATATTTGGCTAAAAATACAACCAAAGCAAACTATGGAATGTAAGGTATAGCAATATATTAATATTCTTCCAACACTGGTAAAAAAAAAAGAAGTATACTAAGTAAAAGAAATTAAATGCAAAGTACTATATTGTTAGACTCCATCTATAAAGAATGTAAATATAAATGAATGTATAAAGATGGAAATAGATTAACAGGTATGTATGGCAGGGGAAAGACAGAGGGACTGAGAGGTAAATACAAAGGGGTAGATGGTTTTTCCTTTTGGAATAATGAAAATGCTCTAATATTGATTGCAGTGATGAATGCACAACTCTGTGATTATACCAAATGGCATTGATTGTACAAATTAGATGCTGTGGCACCTTGATGTTATTTATGAATTCCAAAAAGAGATATTGATTATGTTTGTATACTGGTCTGTTCCTCTGATCAAGATAATGCTTTGATTGTATTAGATTCAGCTGAGACATCTTATTAAATTATGTTAAGATTAGGGCTTTGATTCGACATTAGGATGTGCAGGGGTTTGATGCTGGAACCCGGGAAGACAGATGAGCCTGTTAGTTTACAGCTGACCTTGTGAAGAGAACAGAGCAACTAAGCCTGGAAAGAAACGAGTCCCAGGAAGAGAGATGAGCCTATGACAGCTTATAGCTGAGATTGGAAGAAGCTGGACCCACGGAGCCTTAAGAGGAAGAGGAAGGCTGAACCCTCACAGATATCGAGAGCCATCTTGTGTCAACATGTGCCAACAGACTTTGGGTGAGAAAGTACATCTTACCATACCTTGAGCTGGACTCTTTAGAGCCTTGTAACTGTAAGCTTCTATCCCAAATAAATACCCTTTATAAAAACCAACAGATTTCTGGTACTTTACATCAGCACCTCATTTGGCTGACTAATACAGATGGATTGTTTGGTTTATGAATATGTTTCAATAAAAATGAATTTTAAAAAAGTAGTATGATCACCACTTTCTATAAAACTACAGTGATCAAGACAGTGTGATATTTATGAAAGAAGAGACAAATAAATCAATGGAAGAGAAGACAGAGCCCAGAAATAGACATACACGACTACAGTCAATTCATCTTTGACAAAGAAGCAAAAGCAAATCAGTGGAAAAAGGAGTCTTTTCCACAAATGGTGCTGTAACACCTGGATATCCACATGCAAAAAATGAATCTAGACACACTGTGATGGTTAGGTTAATGTGTCAACTCGGCCAGATAATTGTGCCCAGGTGTTTGGTCAAGCAAGCACTGGGCTAATTGTAATACAAGGACAGTTATGGGCTTTAGTCACCAGTAAGTTTACTGCATAGATGACTGATTACATCTGTATCAACCAGGGAGATTGCTGTCATCAATGAGTGATGCTTTATCCAATCAATTGAATGCCTTAAAAGGGGAAGTGATTTCAGCATTCAGAAAGAATTTCCCAGCTTGTCTTTGGAGAGCCAACGTGTCCCGGAAACTCATCAAGGACCTTCATTGGACTTTCATCAGAGCCCCTGGTTTGCAGCTTGCCTGTGGAACCTGGACTTGTGCATCCCCACGGTCATGTGAGAGACTCTTATAAAATCTCATTCTATTTACAGATATCTCCTGTTGATTCTGTTTCCCTAGAGAACCCTGGTGAATACAGCTTGGTACCAGGAGTGGTTCTTGAGGAACAGAATCTTAAACATGGGAAGTCTGAAGTGGTTCTGGGAGTTTTGCAATTGGCTCTCTGTTCTAATTGGACTCAAGGGTACTAATGGCTCCCTTTCAAATAATGAAAAGGCCACTAACAGTCCATGGCATGTGTGGGCAATGGAGATACGCAAAATATCATCAATGGACTCCCCTACTTTCATGCTTATAAGAAGCAAGGATCTGGGTGATAGTGTTTTCAATACCTTAACAGAGTTTTGTGGAGTCAAAAGGTATAATGATGTTGGCTGGCTCCTCCTAGATATTCTGGATACAGTTACAAAAAAAAAGAGATGGACTAAAGTCTTCAAATTTGAAACTTAAATGCTTCATGAATGATGTGAAAGT
The DNA here is from genome assembly GCA_029593785.1 of Cabassous unicinctus. Lineage (NCBI taxonomy): Eukaryota > Metazoa > Chordata > Mammalia > Cingulata > Chlamyphoridae > Cabassous > Cabassous unicinctus. The sequence continues at coordinate 25,008 of JAQZBX010028669.1, forward strand.
TTCTATATGTGCTCTGAAAGAAAAACTTGTGCCTGCAGCCACGGGCTTGAGGTATCTGAGAACCAAACTCAAACTCTCATTATATGAGTAGCAGACTTACAAAGGAAACTAAAATCTCAACCCCACAAGGTTTCTATGGTTAAAGTGAAGGCATTTATTGGAAAGAAATAGAATCCAGAGGATTGAGATGGAGACATATAGGATGATGATAATATTGATGGGGACATTGGAACCCTAAATTCTCCTGAGACTTTACCAGATAAACTTGTGATGGCCTGCCTTGTGGATACCACACTTTGTCAACCTTGTATCACCCAGCCTCCAGCCTGCCCCAAGGAATCGGGACCTCCCTCAAGCCCTGAGGTGGGTACCAGCCAAACTGAAGCCTGCATTTCCCAGCCTTTGGCCTGCCCCAGGGAGTCTGGACCTCCTCCCAGCCCTGAGGCAGGTACCAGCCAAACTCCGGCATGCTGCCCAGCCTCCACCTTGCCTGGAGGAATCTGCCTTCCAACCCCTGCCTGAAGGGATTAATCCTGTCTCACCAGAAGAAAATGCAAAGCAATGCCCTGAGGTCAGTAGCTTGCAAGACAGTTCTAATCTTTCTCCTTACCCACTCCCACCACCCTTCTTCGAGACCTATTACTAGACTAAAATCACAACAAGCCCAAAAAGTGAAATACACAGTGTGACCCATGAAGAAGTATGCTATACTCTGAAAGAACTGCATAAGTTTTCCAACTTATATAGACAGAAATCTGGGGAATATGTATGGGAATGAATACTAAGGGTATGGGATAATGGTGGAAGGAATATAAAGTTGGATCAGGCTGAATTTATTGATATGGGCTCACTAAGCAGAAATTCTGGATTCAATGCTATAGCATGAGGCATTACACAGGGCTCTAACAGTTTGCTCGGGTGGCTGACTGAAACATGGGCCAAAAGATGGCCTTGCATGTCTGAGGCTGAGATGCCCAATTTGCCCTGGTATACAGTAGAAGAGGGAATTCAAAATCTAAGAGAGATTGGAATGCTAGAATGGATTTACCATTTAAGACCTGCCCACCCAACCCAGGAATGTCCAGAGGACACACCTTTAACCAGTACTGTAAGGAATAAGTTTGTAAGACTAACTGCACCTTCCCTGAAGAGCTCTGTGGTTGCTCTTCTCTGTAGTCCAGATATTACTGTAAGGAGGGTTGTAATGAAATTAGAATTCTTGAACATTATGGAGATGATTGGATCTGGGACCGGTAAAGGTCAAGTATCAGCAGTTAATCATGAAAGACAAGGTGGGCATGGCTACTGAAATGAAAGGCAGACTCAAAGCCACACTCAAAATAGTCTGAGTCTCATAGAGTTATGGCATTGGCTAATAGTTTATGGGATAGCTAGAAGTGAAACAGATGAGCAGTCTACTCAATTTCTTCTGGATCTGTATAAGCAGAAGAGTCCTAGGTCAAGTGACCAAAACCCTAACTTAAATTACACATGCAGAGAATCAGGGCCCCTTAATCAATTCCAAGACTTGAGACAGTTTACAGACCCAAAGCCCCTTGAATGAGAAGGCCAGGTCCCTTTGGGGAAGGATCTTGTTAAATTACCAAAAATTTATACTGTTAATCTTCCTCCTACTGTTGTGGCAGATGGAATGAAAAACCCAAGTAGCACTCTGAGGGGGATGGGGGCTAATGAACAAAGTTTTATTACACGTGGGCCCAGAGGAGAGTCAAGTCTCCAAAACAATCTGAGCCCCGTGTCTTGATTTTCATAAGTTTATATAAGAACTCTAAGCGGAACTCTAAGCGGGCAAATTCCTAAGCAAGTGGGCAGGCAGGGTTACAAAAGCAAAAAGAGCTAGGTTAGCTTATCTTCCTAAAGCACAGGGCTTTTAGGGAGGAAAAGAGTCATTATCTGTTTAGAGTTGTAAATTCCAGTTGAAAGGGGCAGGCAGGGCGTGTTTATCTTCCTAATGATGTGGATTCCATGGAGAAAAGGGAGGAGGGGAGAAAATGGACCAAGGGGAGTTTATTTTTCTAAAGCTGTGGGTTTCTGCTGAGGAGGGTTATGGTCCCAGCACTTCCCTTATCATTCCCCCCTTTTGATGCCCTTGTAATTCTTTATGGGGCATCATCTGCTAACATGGGGATTTTTCTACAGTTCCCAAGGGCTGATATTTAACACGAGGCATCACTTGGTGTTTTAAGGTGTTTAAGTGGGAAGTGATGCATTGTGTTACGTACTGTAGAACACATGGCCCAGAAGTTAAGAGGAAGAAGACTGAGGCTATTATTGGCATAAATGGCAAAATCCAGGAAAGGAGATACTAGAAGTAGTTCCCGTTGGCAGATGCCTGGTATACACGGTTTAAGCAGTCTTTGGTTCATTCCTTTAGTAGGGCCACCTTGTCTCTAACTATTCCTGAGGAGTTTGCATAGAAACAGCATTCTTCCCCCCAGGACCTGGCAGATTCCTCCTGAACCTGTGGTGAGCAAGTCTAATCCTTGCCTGTTTTGTAAAACCACTTCTGCCAACGAGTCTATCTGGTCTTGCAACCCGTTGAGAGCCCCCGATATTTCTTTGAGGTCATTTGATGTTTCCTGTGCTAGTGTTTGTAAGCCCTCCTGACCAACTGCGAGTGAGGCCCCCACTACTGCTGTGCTCCTGACTACTCCTAGTCCTAAGAGTACC
>JAQZBX010028670.1:0-27698 GCA_029593785.1 Cabassous unicinctus
ATGACTGTGACTATTATAGTAGCCTTGATCAAAGAAAAGCATAGAAAATTGCCTTGAAACTGAAAGTAGAGAGAGCAATCTCTATGGCTATGTCAGAGCCTTTGATGAGAGTTTACTACCTGTGAGAAATTAATTAGAGAAGCACTCGTTACCTTTGGGGGGACAGCTGGACTTGAGAATATTTTAAAGGAAATAACACTAGCACATTGTAATGTTGGGCAAGTGAAGAACCTAATGTTACCAATGAAAACTAAGATATTGTAGCCATAAGATGTATTAGAAGGGCAATTCAACTGTGTTTTTATTCTTTAGAAATGTAAATGATCTGCTTTAGGTACATAGGCATCATTGGAAGTAAATTAGAATTACCTGGGAAAACAAAGAATGAAAACGACTCCGTTGTGTATTTGCCTAAAGTTGACCATGGTCCTCTTTTTTGTTCAATCTCCTTGTGCAGTCGGAATTCTAATGTGAAGTGGGTAAACGATCCCTTTAGCACTATTATGCTGCAGTTAATTCATAATTGTCATTACAGTGAACTTCAAATTAATATGACAGATGGTACTTGTACATTAAATGCTGGCAATCCTCGCTGCAGTAAACATAACCGCCTCTGCGTTCTTCGAGTTGTGAGGAAGGATGGCGAAAACAAGGGCAGGCAGTTTTATGCTTGTCCGTTACCTAGAGAAGCACAATGTGGATTTTTTCAAGTAAGTGTAAGATTGATCAACCATACTGCCATGAAAGTGAATATTTTTGTTACAATATAACAAATAGCAATCCTTTTCCAGTTTTACCTTTAAATTCGCTACATTGATAATCAGTCCAAAGTCTGAATGATGAATGACTTAAAATCCAAAGAGGTTCAGTAAAAAAGAAAAGAAATTATATTTGTAACCACAAGTGTAGAAGTATTGCTTTTGGTTTCTGAAGATAGAAAGGTACTGAATGAATTACCCATTTGGCTAGTAGTCCAAGACAAAAACCTGCTCTTCCTGACTTCAGGCCTACAATCCAAGTTTTGGTTTATGCATCAGATAGCAGTACAAGAGAAAAATAATTTACATGCTTTGGATTTACAGGAAATTTAAGCAAATCCTACCACACAAGCTTGACATAAAAAAAAGAGATGGCGCATAAAGCAATTCCTTACGCCTTTCCAATCTTTGGGTCTTTCTCTGAAAATGAATGTTAGATGAGAGACAAGAATCTGGGATCCCTTTAGTCAGTGTCACTTCCTGAATTTCTGTGTGTGAGCATCACACCATGCTGAGTATGATCCTAATGTTTTAAGATACATATTTTCCAACAACTTCAGCTGGTGCTTAACTGAAAAAAGAAAATATTGATCTGTTCCAATGCTGGAGCAAAAAACTTCTGGCTGGGTTTACTGAGAGATAAAATATCTGTCTTCATTTGGTGCCTTCCTAAGGAATTTCCCAGGGAAACGATGATTTTAGATAACCTCTGCACAAGATGCAACTCTACCCTATTAAACTCACAGATTTCCTCCTTAAGAAGCTTGTATACTTCCTAGAGGGAGAGAGTAGACTAGAAGTTATAAAGGGATGGGGGGGAGGGGAGTTGTCACTTGAGGGCATAGTTTGTAAATTTTTAAGTAAAATTAATTTTTTAAAAGAAGCTTTTATAGGCTATAACAGAAAATGATATTAGCAATATTAATAATACCACAGCCTGCTTCATACCTCTCTTGAGGCCAAAATTATTAAGAATAAGAATAACACAATGGAATCTAGCTCTGGGTAAGTCTGTTTTGCATGTTTTCTTCTCCTCAGGGACTAAGGCAGTTTAGCATTAATATCATGGCAAATCTTTGATCTTGGAATTTTTTAATTGACACAGACTTATAGCAAGGACACTGGTAATTGCTTTACAGCAAGACTCTGGCAGTTTAAATACAAATACTATAAATATGCTGATAGACAAAGGGAAGTTCAGAATTGTGACAGTTTTCCATGTGATTCAAGCAGATTTGAAAGAGAGCTGCTGCTTCTAGGATATAAGCTTTTTTAAGGGCAGCAACTAGAGACTTATGTCTATTTGACAATGTCAAATTAATAGTGAGGACAATATGGCACTAATCAAATAAGCCTAGAATTAATCTGAACATCATGCTAACTTGCACATAAACATTACAGCTTTTTCTTTTTTGTCTTTTTTCTCTAGTGGGCAGATTTGTCCTTCCCATTCTGCAACCATGGCAAACGCTCCATCATGAGGACAGTGCTGAAGATTGGCCCTAATAATGGAAAGAATTTTTTTGTGTGTCCTCTTGGGAAAGAAAAACAGTGCAATTTTTTTCAATGGGCAGAAAATGGGCCAGGAGTAAAAATTATTCCATGATGCTAAATTTTCTTTAATAGGATATTTGGCATGTAACCTCTTCAAACGGTGTATAACATTTTGTGCTCTTTTGTTTTAATAAGACTGTAGGATATCTATGATTCATTGTAAAGTCACTGCAATTTTTGAGAAATGTTCATTTTTTTTCATGTCGGCCATATTTCCATCCTCTGGTTACATTTTTTTTCACCTATGTGCTTTTCATCAGATGTATGGCATATCCCACTTAGAATGTTTAATGCATTTAGTAATGACAATAAAGAATTTTTAGTATGCTCTTGGTTCCTTATTTCATTGGATAAGCCTGACTTTTTCTTAAAGAGAGGATTATATAATACAATGAAAAAACATGGTATTTTGTCTTTAACAAATACTTTTCTCAGCTATTCTTACTATTCTTCATAATGTATAATTTAAAGTACTTCTTGTTTTCATAAATGATATTTTTAAAGCGAGATTAAAATTTTTTTTTCCATTCACCATACATTGAGTTTGTGTTAGATGCCAGGCACATGCTATATATACCCTCGTATAATTTCCAGTGCATTCACATGAAATGCTATGGGGATTCAGATTATAAAAGTAACATTTAAGAACAGAAGCTGTAGTTTTATGAGTGTTTTTTTTTGTTTGTTTTGTTTTGCATTTAAATAATAATCTTGTTGGAATTCCATATCTGGTCATTATCATGATATGCTTATCTGTGACAAAGATACAGTAAAATCATACAGCTAATGCTTGAACAGGGGTGACATTAAAAATAAATTTACATAGAAAAAATTATCAGCAAAATCCCACAAGTTTGGCCATTTTAGAGTCATTCTTTCTTCTTTAGTTAAAAAATCAAATCCCATCCAGCAACTAGTTATTCCAAAAATGTTGGAAAGGTTTTCAGCTGTCTACTAGTGATACCAACCCAATAGAGCAGAGCAGAGCATTCATAACATCCCAAAATAAAAGAATGTTTCTTTAACATCAGGCATTCTTAAAGCCTAAAAGCTGACAAAATAAAAACAAAACAACAACAAAAAACACTAATAGTTAAACTAAGGAGGCTGAACTTTAAAATGCTTTGTTAAGCTTTATTATATAGACAAATTCTGGTTTGGGAGACTCAGTAATACAAAATTGCCTATTGGGTTTAGGGGCTTCTTGCATGAGCTCCTGCAACTGTCCAATTTGTTCATCACAAAAGTTATTCCGTTTTTCTGGTGAGAGATTGGTTCTAAAACATGCTTTTTCATTTGAATTTTGTCTGCTTTCATTAGCTTGTTGCTGTAGCATTGCTGCATATGCCTCCCATTCCTGCAAGAAGCTCTGGGCCTCAGCAGAATCAAGGGTCTTATGTCTCATTAGTTCATCCTTCACGTACCGATGCCCCAGGACACTGAGGGCAGGGGACAGAATGCTCTGCACCTGCAAGATGCGCCCATGCAAGGTCCAGAAGCGAGAGACGCGCCAGACGGGAGACTCACCCGCATGGATCGCTGACTGCGCCTGCGCAAGGTGGCCGTGCCCCTCACAGGGCATTAGAGCTGAGGAGGAAACGGTGCAAGAGCGAGTGCCAGGTTTACGTTTTGAAAAGAAGTTAAAGTTTTCTCATTTTTAAATCTTTCTCATTTCATTAAAAATTGTCAATTTGAAAGCCTTAAAATAACATGCTATTACTTATTTATTTTGTTTTAATAAATTAATTTAGTTGTGTCCCCCCAAAAAGATAGGCTAAAGTCCTAAACCCCAAGACCTCAGAATGTGACCATAGTTGGAAATAGGGTCACTGCAGATGTAGTTAAGATGAGGTCCTACTGGAGTAGGGTGGGCCTTAGTCCAATATAACTGGTGTCCTTATAAGGAGGTAAGTAGAGGTACAGAGCTCAGGGAGAAGGCAGAGGAGCTGTGGAGGCAGCCACAAGCCCTGGGATGGTGGGGACTGCCCTTCTCCACCAGAGGACAGGAAGAGGCAAAGGACTGCTCCCCTAAACCAGGGGTTCTTAACCTTTTTTGTTCCACCCACCCCTTTGCCAGTCAGGTGAAAACCATGGGGCCCTTCTCAGAATGTAGCAGCAGGTAGTTTTATGACACGCAAATAGCGCTGGGTCTAACAACTACCGTAATTTTGAAGTATGGATGAGCATAAGCGATTTTTTGAGATATGCGACAATGTGATATGAAATGAATGCTACTGTAATTTATTGCATACATTCATAAGTGAAGGAAATGCTGGATTTCAGTTAGAGGTCAGAGAAAATAAAGATAAGTTGATTTTTTAAAAATTCAAGCTCATGGACCCCCTGAAATCTTTCCACAGACCTCCAAGGGGGTCCATGGACCCCTGGTTAAGAAACCCTCCCCTAGACCTTCAGAGAGAGCATGGCCCTGCCGCACCTTGATTTCAGACTTTTGGCTCCAGAACTGCGAGAACATAACTCTCTATTTTAAGGCACCCACTTTGTGGTACTTTGTTAGGGAAGTGCTAGGAAACTAATACAATCCCCCTGGTTTATTTTTCAGGTAACTGTGTGACTGTTTCCCAAAAGAAATGAAAAGCACCAATCATAACGTATTTCTACATGTTGGTGGAAAATTCCATTCAGAACTGATTCAATCCATTAATAAAAAGGAAAAACAGCATGAAAGATGGCTTGAACCCCTTTTCCCACTCTATCACTAAATTGTCCATGCAGAGATGTGAAAAGTTAATAGCATATGAAATTAACAGCAAGAATAGCATATTTCACAGTCTTGTAAGTGTTTTAACTCTACACTAAAGAGCCAGGGTTAGAGCCAATATAAGATCAACCAGCTGAATCCAGAGCTCAATAGGGCAATGACTGCTGGATAGATGAGGGACTAGACCGGAACTTTGATCATCTCATATGCTGTTATGGGCTGAATTGTGTTCCTAAAAAAGATACATTGAAGTTATAATCCCCAACCTCAGAATGTGAGTTTACTGGAAACAAAGGTAGTTATAGATGGAATTAGTGAAATAAAGGTGAAGTCATACTGGAATAGGGCAAGTCTCTAATCCAATATGACCAGTGCCCTTATAAGAGCGGAGAAAAGACGCCACACAAGAGAAGATGGCCAAGTGAACATGCAGACAGAGATTAGAGTTGTGCTGCCACAATTCAAGGAGCCCCAAGGATTGCTGGCTGCCTCCAGAAGCCAGGAGAGGCATGGAACAGATTCTTCCCTAGACTTCAGAGAGCACATGACCCTGGCGACACCTTGATTTCAGAATTCCAGAAACTATGAGGCAAATTTCTATTGCTTTAAGCCACCCCGTGTGAGTTACTTTGTTACCCAGTCCTAAGAAACTAATACAGCTGGCCTGACATGAAGCACACAGAGTGTGCATTAAGAAGGAAACAGCCAACTGCAAATCAGGCTTCCATAAAGTCACCATAAAATTAGCAAATTAATTACAAGGCAATATAGGCAACCTGAAACAAGATTGTAGTATGATAAATTAAGATACTTATAAGAAATGTGCAAGATCTAAATGAACATCTCTTTTATGAGAGGCATAAAAGAATCAGATGGATGGGCAAAGCATGTTCCTCTTTGGAAAGGATGAATGATTAAAAGATGTCATGCTTCCAAATTTAGAGTTTTTAAAAAATTTCCCATCAATAGTTCAAGGGGGTTTTTCCTTCCCTTGAGCCTTAGTAAACTCCAACGGAGCCCAACCCTCCCACAGATAGCAACTCTAGATTCTGAACAAAACCAAAGACAAATAAAATGCTGGAAAATGAACAAAAGCAGGCATAGTCTAGAGGGGTGTAAAACTGAGAAGAGGAGGCCAGCTGAGCTGATTTCCTATTTCTCACAGCTTTTATCCTGAGGGCAGAACAAAGTGCCAAGTGGGCAAGCCAAAATTCTGATCAAAAACCCACAGTCTTTCTGACCTGAAGAGCCAACAGACAGATTTTGGGCAACCACATCCACTGGAAAGTGAGGGGGGATCTCAGAAAGAAGAGATCCAGGGAGGGGGAGCCCCAAGTTCTGTGCTTAACCTCTGTGTGACCCCTGAACCATGTGTGTGTGGCACAAACTGAACACAGAGCAGCTGAAAATAAAGAATTTACAAAGATTTGATCTGCCATCCAGAAGAGAGAGCTTGCAGTTTGAATGCAGCCAAATTAATTGCTTGCTGAGGCAAAACCACTGGCACTCTATGGGAGAATACACCAAATCCAGTATCTCCACCAACATTCACAAAAGTAAAAATACAACCCAAACTCCCTCCAAAAAGTGTAAATATGTATTTGCAAATAAAAATAATAATTGAACTGCCCTGACAATGGAAGGAATGCAAATTAAAAAAGCAATATTGCAAAATTAAAGTATCTGTAAAGGTGAAAGGGTCATGCATGTTCCAAGGCACATTCATAGGGACATTGTAAATTATTACGCACTTTCAGAAACAATTTATTAAACATGTATCAAAGTTATAAAAATGCTCACAGCCTTTCTTTTTGATCAGGTAATTTTCTACCACTAGAAATCTTTCTTATAGAAGGATTCCCCAAAATGTGAAGTATTATTTGAAGAAAAATCTCACTACATGATTGCTTTTAAATGAAAGTAACAATTTACAATCATATGAAGATAGTTTGATAAATGACAGTACTCAGTACACTTACAGTACTCGTTGACTATTATAAAACTACTAAATGAAAGGGGGAGGGAAACATATGTGGGTCAAGCAGTTGGGCACCTGCCTACCGCATGGGAGGTCCCAGATTCGATTCCCAGTGCCTCAAGAAGATGAGCAAGACAGCGAGCTGATATGATGGGCTGGCGCTGCAAGCTGATGCAACAAGATGATGCAATGAAAAGATACAGCGAGGATACAATGAGAAACACAACAAGTGGGGGCAGAGATGGCTCTGGCTCAAGCCATTGGGCACCTCCCTCCCACATGGGAGGTCCCAGGTTCGATTCCCAGTGCCTCCTAAAAAGAAGACAAGCACACAACGAACAGACACAGAAAGCAGACAGTGAGTGCAAAAGAACGGGGCAGGGGGAGAGGTAAGTAATAAGTAAATAAAAATAAATCTTTAAAATAAATGAAAGGGGGGGTGAATGTGGCTCAAGTGGTTGAACACCTGCTTCCCACATGTGAAGTCCCTGGTTTGGTCCCTGGTGCCTCCTAAAAACAAAGCAAAGCAAAACAAAACAAAAACAACAAGCAAAACAAATGAAAAAACTAACTCACGGGAGCCTATGTGGCTCAGTGGTTGAGGCCAGGTTTCTGTATATAAGGTCCAGGGTTCAATCCCCAGCCTGGTACCTCAAAAAAAAAAAGAAGGCGACAAGAGGATGGGCAGAACTTAGTAAAGATATGGCTCTTTTGACTTGAACCACAATGGGATGACTGGGAGAGAATTTGGGTTTAGCTAGTAGGAGAGTTTGAAGATTTGGATGAGCTCAGAGTCCTTGATGAAGACAGGTGAGATCTGGTGGGCTGAGCTCAGCATTTGCCTGACCTGTGTTGTCCTGTGCACTAAGTAGATGATGCAATGTTCCCTTTCCTTACCTAGTAAGTGTTTGCTAATGCTTATTGAGCCACTAGCATGGGAGAGAAAGGTAGGATGTTAAGCATCATATATGCATTGCCCAATTTGACCCAAAACATAACTAATAGGGGTAAGAATTATAATTATCCACATGTCATAGGTGAAAAAATTAAGACCCAGAAAAATGATAATTTGCTCAAGGTCATAGAGCTGGGAAACAGCTATGTAAGTGAAGACAGCGAAGTTCAGCTATGGTAACAAACCCAAAATCTCAATGTTTTGTTACAACAAAAGTTTCCTGATCCTGCTACCTGTCAAGCTTATGTTGGCAGAAGGGCTTTATTCATGGTAGTCACACAGGGGAGGATTTGAATGAAGTTTGCATGATGCTGAAGTCCACGTTCAGAATAAGCTATTCTGCTTGTATTAAATAAAAGTGGCTAGACCCAGAATTGCATGCCCTTAATATGTATAAATATCTAAAAATATAGGAAGGAAAAATAAAAGGGAAAAATAAACAAATGGAGACAGCTGTGGTATAATAATGAGATTGTGGTAATTTTTCTTCTCTAAAGAAAAATTATTTTATTTATTTTATTATTTAAAATAAAATGTAACCCAACCTCATCCCACAAAATCCCTCTAAAAGATGTCATAGCTTATTTAATGTAAGAATTACACTGTACCATTACCTACACATTTAAAGTAATTTAAGTAGCCAAGTAAGCAGTAAAGAATAAACACATCTGGAGTTTTTCTGCTATCAGATTGTACAGAAACTTTTGTGTTTACATTAAATTTTCTTAGATTGATTTTAAATTTCTGTTATTCCCCATTACTTTCATTTTTAAAATTTCCATTATTATTATCATTATTATTATTATTTTCCATTATTTTCATGTACATTTCTAAATTTTCCTGTCATTGCATATAATGGGTCACCAGTATTAGCACACTGGTATAGGAAATGAAGGATCGTGGGTATCTTTACAAGCCCCCTTTTTTTTTTTTTATCTCTTCTGGAGTTTTACCATAGTCTGCCTCACATTATATTATTTGTCCTATCTGCATTTCTTGATTTTCATCTCCTTCAGGGGATGAATATTATGCTTTTTTATTCTTCAGAGAAACTTACCAAGCATTGTGCCTTGCACAGGAAGAAACTTGGTAAACATTGCTTGAATTTAGTAGAGGAAGGTTTAGTATAATGTCACTCAAAGATTTTTAACCTTGTTACCACTATTCAAACATGAATGCACTTAAATGTCATTGAAAAGGAGCATTGTTAATTTATTATAAAAAAAACAAATTCCTTCTTGTTTTAAAGCTATTATTTCTTTCTAGTAATTTAAATGAAAGCCTGTTTTTTGACGTTTTATAGAAATTTGTTTACAAATGGATAGGCCAAAACTAATCAGATCAAAGGATATGCATTCATTGAAAATGAAAGAAGATATAAAACAATGCTGCCTTATTGCTACTCTACTGTATTTAATAACATATAGAGATAAATAAATGTAATTGCTCCTCACAATACCCATCAGTTTGAAACTCCTCACTTTATGAAACCAAGCAAACCAGTTTAAATGACTTTTTGGTTTTTAATTCAGTCCATCTCTATTGAGCACCTACTATGTGAAAAAATCAGTAAAAGGTTTTTTAAAGAAAATGTTGCAAATACATAAATCAGGCAGAAAATAATGAGGGATAATAGAAAGTAAAGTTTGAAGGGTACAGAAAGGAAAGCTCACACCTGATTCATGAGCCTAGAAGGGCTTCAGCAAAGAGATAGCAATTGGAATTTCCACCTTGATGAAGATATGCATTTGTCAAAGGGCAGTTCAGGCAGTTGGCACAGAACAAGCAAAGATATGTAAAAGTGACAGTAAAGGGACTGTGTGAGGAATAGCACACAGTCCTGTTTGGCTCGATCACAGGGTATGCAAAGGGAAATATCAGGAGATCAATCTGTAAAGGAAGAATCAATTCCACCTCACAGCTAGAAACAGAGTTGCTAAGGCATGTCAGCTCTGGGTTCTGAGGATATCAAAAATAAGTAAGTCTCTCTTTCCCCTTAAGGAGCCCACGGCAGATAAGCAAGCCATTGCACAATGGGACACATGCTAAGCTAATGACACACAGAAGGCCCCTTTGCGCAAATGAAAATGGGATCTATTCTGCCAATCAGTGCCTGTGGGAAACAGTATTCATAGTGGCTAAGCACTCAGAATCTGGAGTGAGACTGTTCTGGAGTCAGGCTGTTGGTTCAAAAGAACTGCTCCAACCCTAATGATTTGTGTGGCCTTCAATGTGATATTTTACTAAGCTTTGGCTTCTGTGGGCTAAATCTTAGTTATCTTATCTGCTCTGTGGTGGTGATAATACTACCAACCTCCTAGGGATGTTGTGAAGATGAAGGTAAAGAGCTTAGCACAGTCCCTGCAGTGAAAGCACCCAGGTTAATTTTTTAAAATATATTTTTTATTGAAGTATATCATTCATACATGACAGGTATAAACAATAAGTGTATAGTAAAGATTGCAAACTTACAAAATAAACACACATAACATCATACAAGGGTCTCATACATCACCCCTCCACAAAACACTTTGCATTGTTGTGAAACATTTGTTACAAACCATGCAAGAGCATCATCAAAATATTACTACTAACTATAGTCCCTATCTTACATTTGGTGTATTTTTCCCCCAACCCATCCTATTTTTAAAAAATATATTTTATTACAGAGGTTGTGAACTGGCAAAACAATCATACATATGTGTAGAATTCCCATACAACACCCCTTCACCAACACACCACACCGTGCTGGAACATTTGTTTCAGATTATGAGATAATATCATCAGACAATTACCACCAACCATGGTCCATAGCGTACATTTGGCACACGTTTTCCACACACCTCCATTATAACACAGTACATCTTTGGCATTGATGCAAGAATATTATAGTATTGCTGTTAACAATACTTAAATTGTATTTTTCCCATGCTTCTCCACATTCCCACCACCCTGCAATACTGATTTACATCTGCTCTAGCTCACAGAAGGACACTCTTGCATTTGTTCGTCAACCACAATTCTCATCCACCTCTGGGTTCACTGTATTATTCAATCCCCAGATTATTCTTTAGCTTTCTTTCAGTTGACATTTACATCCCTAAACTACCCTATCCTGCCACATTCCCATTTATAAACCAGTTGCTACTCAGAATAATGTGTTAACTCAGGTTAATTTTATGACCTCGATGATCAGTATTGCTACTAATGCTCCTACGGCAGACTCCATACTATCATCACAACTGTTATCATGGAATGTTTCAGAGAGGAAAGAGCCATGGGTAGTGACCTTAAAGCAGGACTTGAATTTCAACAGACAGAGAAGGGACGAAGGGTAGAGGAGATATGAGGAAAGCATGGGCTCATGAGGAAGTCCATATTGTGTTTGGGGAAAAGACAGTACAGAACCCTAAAAAAGAAGGTATTAGGAAGAAGACACTGAGGTGCGTTTTATGGTTTCAGGGAGAAATTTTAAAAAATTAGAAATATAAAACATGAAAGAATAAAAGCTCTTAGTTCCTGAGGAATTGAGAGATCCAAAACTTCGGAGTAATTCAGGCACACATTACATGCTGCATAGAAATCACATATCAGAAAAATGAGTATAAATAATTATCAATTAAAAATTATTCTAATTCCAGTCTCTCACTATTTCTTTGACTGCAGCACAGATTATAGCTTTAAAGTAAGTAGAAACACTGCATAAAGTGTTTCTGGAGGAGCAGGTCATAGAATAGCCCAGTTTCACCCAGAGTGAATAGCCTAAGCAGTTCCACTGTGTCCCAACCATTGAAATCTATCAAAAGGGGCTGAATCCAGCATTAAAAGAGACAGAGTTACAAACACCATGATATTCTTTAACCATTTCTATTCATTTCCAGGAATTTGCAAACAACCTTTTAAACAATTCTGCGCAGATTATCTCTCAGCTTTCTATTGTACAGGTATGACAGTGGTTGAAAAGGAAAATCTAAGGTCATGTGTATAGTAGAAGGAAGGCTAAAAACTGTAACATGAAACTGTATAACATAGTGAAACCTCATGGAAAACATGAATATGGGTGATATTGAATATATAAGACTGTTTTTACAAAATATAAACACAAATATACTAGAGAGAAGGAAAAAGAATAGCAGCCATGTAGGGCAGGCGAGGCATAGAGAGATTGAGAGGGGATGAGCTTTGTTTGTTTTTTGTTTATTGTTATTATTGGAATAATGAAAGTGCTCTGAGATTGATTGGGGTGGTAAATGCACAATTGTGTGATTACACCGAATACCATTGATTGTACTCTTTGGATGGATTTATGCTTCGTTAACATGTATCAATAAAATTGGAAAAAAAATGCTTTTAAAAAAAGAGAAATAGAGTGAGGCCTGGGAATGGCAGAAGTTATCAGATTGAATCACATTATATCTATTAATTAAATTATATTGGCTATTGTAATAAAAGAGTAGTGAGGGAGGAAAAAGGAAGTTAAATGAGATGAAGAAATTAAAAAGTGGTGACAGCAGAAAAAAACAGCAGATCTTGTGAACAGAAAGGGGGAAAGATGAAAGCAAACACCTAAAACATCTACATTGGTACTTTATATCCATTTTTGGCAATCAGAAATGCAAATATATGGAGAGTTAACCAAAGAACAGCCTTCTAAATTTTTTACAACATACTAGCTTTTTTAGACAAAATGCTATCATAAAATGCAAAACTGCAAAGCAAACTAACAGTCTCATTACAACAATTCCATATCTACCTTTCATATTAACATATCTGTGTCACTCCCAATTGCCAACATTGGTACTTCAGTTTACATATTAATAAATACTTGTCTGCTTTTAATATGCATTTATTTTTCTCATGATATTATTGCATTCAGCTTGTTTGGCAGCATTTAAAAAGAATTTATTTTTTTATTAATGGCAGAAAACAATTAAGGAAACTGAACAGAGAAGGAAAAATGTTAAATCTAAGGATTTGCGTTGGTTATTGACTCATTAGTCTAATAACTCGTTTTCTCCAAACTTGAATAATTTAAATGCATTAGAAATGATACAGCATTAAAAAGTGCATTCTTAAAATGGTAAACACTGGATGTAGGATCTGAATTTGTAGTTATTACTTATTTAAAATAAACAAGCAAATTCCGTTGAGAGATGGTCTCATTTTCAGGAATGGTCTATTAGCAGGCGGCAGTGAGCACAACAATTAACCATATCAGCACATTAAAGTCTAATGTGTAAACTCAACATAGCAGCAAACACACATCCTACCATGGCCTATTAAGTAATCAGAAATGATTGCAGATAATTAGCTCGTGAACAGCTGCATAAACTCAAGTATTCCATTTTTTATCAGACATGGAGACTTCAAGTAGAAAGGAGGTTTATCAACTATGTCTTGTACTGGGTGGGAGTGTCACCATGAAACAAATTTAGGGGTAAATTCGATCATTTGCTGGCCTATTGCCATTTAAATTTTCCTTTGATAATGCTTCTCATGTTCACATAAATATGATTCCATAAGTGAAAAATATGGAAGGTTATTACCTATGATCAGAAAATCTCTTATAAGATTGGAAATTAAAATAGGATCTTAAGCAGAAATCAAATAATAAAATTCCTTTAATGAGCATGTAACATGCATACTTGTAGCTTTAGTTCAACTTTGTTTATACATTCCCACATATCCTTTCTGAATGACATTATATTTAGCAATGTTAAATGATTCAGTTGCATTTTAATTTATAAATGTACTTGATAAGTATTTCCTTTCGGTATTAATAAAGAATGTGATTTCCTTTATTTTTCTATCATTGTTTCACTAAATAAAACATGCTAGGCAGAACATGATAACTATCTTTACAAATCTGAAGGACCAATATGAAAAATAATTACATTTATTCTATGCAGGTCCAGAAAAATAGACCTAGGAAAAGACAAGAGGCATGGGTTTAACAAAAAGGACAAAATTCCCCAAATTGTTAAAACTGAGAAGGGCTACACTGTGAGATGTTTAACTCCTGCCAGAAATTTCATCAAGCAAATTCATTGACCCACCTCCTGCAAGAGCGGACGTGATTAGAAGGGACCTCTGTGCTGTTTGAACTAGATTCTAGCAAAAGTTCCTCACTGTAAGATTCTAGGAACTAAAACCGTAAAGGAAATTGTTCAGCAATGAAAAAAATGTAGCGTCACTGATGGTGCCAAACTTTCGGGAGGGACTTTCTGAATACTTGCATTAAAGATTTTGTGAAATTACATTTTAGCACAAATTCATTGTTTTCTGACATAAATTAGTTTTCATTTTATTTATAGGCTTACGGAAGATTTAAAATTTTTTGAAGAGCAAGGATAATAAACATATAACTAAGAAGCATGAATTTCACTCACAGAGAACTAATTCTATTAAATGAATTTTATATCTATTTTTCTCTCTATCCTCTTTTTCATGAACATTCACTCAACAAATACCATGTGTCTGGTGTGCTAGGCACTATGAAAGCAAAGAATCATGCCTCAAAGAGTTGCAAATCTTTGGGCAAGGGTGGGGAGGGGGCAGGAAGCTACAATTACAGTTCAACATGACAAGGGGTATAGTGGAAAAATATAGGGTCCAAAAGGTGACTAGGGAAAGCACTCCCATGGCAGCCTGGAGGAGACCAGGAAGGCTTCACAAAGGAGATAACACTGGGGAAGAGGAGTTTGCCAGAGGGAAGAGTTTGTATAAAGGCAGTTTGGCAGGAAAAGAGCTATTGTACTATTAATATGAAAGAAAACTAGATCTAAAATTCCGCCAACTCTGGTAATATATTCATGTCATTCATCCACTGCAAATTACCAACTGCTCTCAATTAAATTGCTAAGAGTGAGTTTACTGTAACTACTGCCTGTTTCCTAGAACAGTGCTGGTGAAAGTGCTAATAAACACACAGACTAGCGGCATCGGACTAGCCACATCAGCACGTCCATAGAGCTTGTTCTATCTCAGGCCAGGGATGTGGGTGTTAACAAGCCCTCCAGGTGATCCTTATGCAAGCTCAAATTTGAGAACCACTGTTCTAGAGCTGAGTATTTGCATGTGTTCTAGAAAACATTTTAATCTACCATATTAAAATAGACATCTAATACTTGTACTAGACTTTTTTGAATTGTGCCATAATAATTAGGTAAATCAATTTGAAGTGGAATGGTAATTTGGGGTTGTGAAAAGAGCAATGGACTGGGAGCCAGGCAACCTGGTTTCTAGTTCCAGTTCTTCCACTAAATAATATTAATAGCTGCCATTAAAGAATGTGTAGCCCTGCTGTTTTGGTTTCATGGACTGCTCAAGCAAACACCATGAAATGGGTCAGGTCAAACAATGGGAAATTTTTTACTCATGGTGTTGATGTTAAAAGAAAGTCCAAATGAAGGTGAAATCAAGGCCATACTTTCTTCCTGGAGACTGGTGTTGTGGGGCTGGCTGCCAGCGATCCTTGGTCCTGGGCTTCTCTGTCACATGGCAATGCACATGGCGGCCTCTCCGTTCTCTTCCGGGTTCCGTTAAATTTCAGCTTCTTTCTTCTGTGGCTTTCCCTCTGTCTGAAGTTCATTTCACTTATAAAAGGATCCAGTCATAGGATTAAGACGCATCCTCAGTGGGCTGGACCACACCAAAACTAAGTAACCTCATCAGAAGGGTTCACAACCACACAAATGGATTAAGTTTCAGATTTACAATGGGTTCACGTCCACACAAATGGATTAAGTTTAAGAACATGTTTTTCTGGTGTGCATATAGCTTCAAATCACCACACTTGCCAAGTTACATAACTTCTTTGGACCTCAGAATGTTGAACCATAAAGCAAAAGAGTTGTGTTTAGAGGATCTCTAAGACCCCTTTCCAAATCTAAAATATTGTGGTTCTGACCGGGCTTTAAAACAATTTGCATAATTAAATAATATAATTGTCCCGAGTCTCTTTGCAGGTAACAGGCAGTTGTTTTCACTTGTATCTTTTGAAAGCTGTATTGTCCTTGTTCTCTGTTGTGTTTCTTGCCCATCATTCTTTAATCCTCCTTTCTTTCTTGCCTTTTCAGTCAATGGTTAATTCTTCACAAGATTGTTTAAAATGAGGTACTGTTACTTTTAAACATGTTAACTCCCATGAAGGCTCCTTGATTAAAACTAACCAGTAGACTTTTAGATGAAAACAAAACAAAGAGAGAGCACTCATCTCAGAGTATGAAACACTCTGTCTTGAATGTCAACTGAACAATTCACAGGAGGGTAGGCGCTCAGAAGAAAATGTTTCACTCAAGTTAAGATAGGGAAGCAAAGATTAAAGAAGGAGCCCCTGGGAAAGAAAAAAAATTAACTCTTCTGTTTGTACACATTGGCTTGGAGTTTCCCTTTCTTTCTTTCTCTTGTTTGTGTATGTGTGATTTTCTGTTAAATGTCTTTGCCATCAAATCTTTCATAGTCCAAGCTATAAAATTCAAACAGACAGTAATTTTTCAAGAAACAATGAATAAACGCTTAAAGAATAAAAGCTAACTGTCCTATAATCCTGGTCACAGTCAGTAAATTGGTTTTCCCTACAATCACTAGAGCATCTTACCATAATATTGTATCTGTAATTTTGCAAGGAGATACTTTTTTTTCACTTCACCTATTTGCTGCTTCATCTGCTCCCACTCCCTTTTCTGTTATGATCTGGGACTGGGGAGCTAACATATGACTGTGCTTTCTTCTGTCTTACACAGTACCGTGTTTTAGCACTCCATATTTTATGTCCTGGTACTCCACTCCTAACAGGTTCCCAGGTAATGCAGCTTCTGCTTGAGCGCCCTTGAGACCCACTTAGAGCATGTGCATGGTTGATCCAAAACTTTTCAATAACCCTTCTCTGCCTCGGATAGGAAATTACAGCAGAATGCTCTATTGCAGCATCACTTTGCAATCATTCCACCTTTATGCCTTATGATCTTGCATCCCCAAACTGGTCTTATCTGCTGTAGCTGATTGTCCAGTGCTTTACAATAGGGCTGTAACCATAACATGTCTCCAACACCCTCATTTTGTTTCAGGAGTGAACATTGATAATTTTGATCCAGGGTCAGCTCTAGTGTGTAAAATCTTCAAAGCTGTTATCTGTTCTAAAAATATCGGAAGTAGTTGGTTTCTGACTAGTAGTATATCATCCTTGGAATCAGGATCACTCTGTAAGCCTTTCTTGGTGCCACTCTTAAAGTATTATTAACAATAGTCTTTCTAAACAGCCTCTCTGTGAATAACTGTTTGTCACACACTTTGTTCAGTGTTATACTAATTTTACTCCCTCAATTTGTATTTAGTCTTACTTCCTCCTTTTCTTTCCCTTTAATAAAATGTGCAAAAATCAACCCAAGGGATCCTCAGAAAAGCTTTCTGTAAACCTCAGATCAGCTCAGGAGTCACTGTGATTTTTTTTTTCACCCAGTTCTAGTAAACTCTGCATTTTTTTCTTCCTAGAAATAAAATCACAATTGTTACAAACTAATATAGCATATAATTAGTTGTTTATTATTTATCTTCCTTTTTAAAATGAATGGTCCATGAGGGCATGGATTTTTCCTTTATTTTAACATGGAATCCCCAGCAACTAGACCAGTGGCTTTTATAAAGTAGGTATTCCATAAATGATTATTGAATAATTACATATCTCATTATTTTATTAATTTTACTAACTGTTCTTTGGCTGTTATAATTCTAAAAAAAAGTGCAATCTTTTGGCTTCAAAGCTGATAAGGACTGCTGTTTTGCGGATAAACACACTCTCTCCTTACAGGCAAAGCAACAAGAGAATGAAGCCTTTGAAATTCAAATTACTATGGAAACATCCTTTGGTTCTACCTGCTTGCTAAGTGGAGCACTGTGGAAGCACATCTCACACTGGAGGGAGCTGGAGTCACAGACAATTTCCTACTCCTTGGGCTCCCCTTGTCCTTATAGATGCCCACCTTCAGTTAGCACGTTTTTCTTTCTTTAGGTGGTTTACAATACAATTGATTGTGATTAGAGTACTTAATCTATTCTATAACTGATTAAGTTACTGCTTGATTGTGTTACAGCTTCATCCATCCACTGTGATTAGATTGTTGCTGGAAATATATGGACACAATCAAGCTTTTGCTATTGTCAGATTCCTCAGGGTATTTCTAAATTTCTTGACATAATCTTTTACGGCTATTCCTTAAGGTATGTCATTTCTGCAGATAACTAATCTCATCCATTACATTTTGAATCTTCCTGATTTTATTCTTGGAGGGCAGCTTTATCTCAAGCTCCTGGGGTGACTTTCCTGCTCTCCCCAGCCCTAACCGTGCCTGGCAAATAACTCAGGGCTTGTAGAGGGCAACAAACCACATCCTTTCTTTCTTTTCCTTTCCTGCTGCCTGTTATTTGGTCTCAGAGGAGTAATAGTGGAGAGTTATTCATACATAACTCCTAATAAAGAGTAAGAAAGCCTTTTGTGAATTTTTCATCAGAGGTCTGAAATGTAAGTTTATGTCACTATCTTCAGATCAGAGAAAGCAGAAGCCCAGTTAGTTAAAACATAATAATATTAAAAAGTTTTTGACTGCTCAACGTCACAATTAAGTGGTCTATATCCAATCACTTACATTCAGGTCCACTTTTTCCAGGGTTAGGTGATAGCTCCAAATACATTTCCCTCCAGCTTTACTCGTTTTAACTGCTTTCTCGGCCACGGCAAACAACAGTTTGGAGACAAAGGGAGTTTCAGCAGCGTTACAAATTTGAGGCCATTTGCTCACTATATTTGTTCTTTTAAGAGGTCAACAGAACAACAGGGTAGATTGCATTCATTCATGAATTTAACTTTACTGAGCCTTCTTTGGAATAGTAGCGGAAAGCTTCAGCTTGGTATTTATAAAATTAGGTATTGGAGACTTCCCTATGGTGTCTCCAGAAATATTATAGTAGAGACAGGCATTGTCTAAACATATTTTTCCCCCAAACACTTCAAGAGAGTATAAAGGAGAGGATTGTGGGAAGACAGTCCTTCCTTCCATCAAAACAACTACTAAGCAGGTAGGAACTGTCTGAAACAACTATTTTGAAACTCTGGAGGCCAGAAGACCACTGTACAGCATCCAGGGAAGAATGGGAGGAAGAGGCTGATAAATTATGGTAAAGAACAGTTAATTGCTCTCTCCACATGCTGGCTCCTGAAACTCCACTCTCCCAGCAGGCTGCCTTGAGGTCTAGCCCCTGGCTCGCTTGCTGGTGGCAGAAAGGGACAGAAAAATCCTCTTCCCTAAGACCAGGGGTGGGCATGATGGATCACTGATCAAGCCTTTTTTTTTTTTTTTAATTAAAAACATTTTAGGGAAGTTGTAGGTTTACAGAAAAATCATTTTAAAAATACAGCATTTCCATATACCCCCTGTTGTTGTCACTTTACATTAGTGTGGTACCTTTGTTACAATTGAAGAAAGAATATTAAAATTGTACTATTAACTATAGTCCATAGTTTATATTCGATGTACTTACCCATATATCACCCTATTACTAACACATTGTATTAGTGTTATACATCTGTTATAATTCATGAGAGAACGTTCTTATACTTGTACTGTAAACTATACCCCATTATCTACAATAGGGTTCACTGCATTATACAGTCCTATGTTTTATATTTTAATTTTTATTCTAGTAATATATACTACCTAAAATTTACTCATGTTAACTACTTTCACTATATAATTCAGTGTTATTAATTACACTCACAATAATGTGCTACCATCACCACCACCCATTTCCAAAACTTACATTCACCATAAATAGAAATTCTGTACAAATTAAGCATCAACTACCCATTCTCTACCCCCTGGCAACCTATATTCTAGGTTCTAACTCTATTAGTTTGTTTAATATAATTACTTCATGTCAGTAAGATAGTTTAATATTTTTCCATCTGAGTCTGGCTTATTTCACTCAGCATAACATCAAGTCCTATCCACGTTGTTGCATGTATCAGGACTTCATTCTTTTTTATGGAATTGTATGTATATATCACATTTTGTTTATCCATTCATCTATTGATGGACACTTGAGTTACTCCAATCTTTTGGCAATTGTGAATAATGCCTCTCTGAACATCAGTGTGCAAATACCTGTTTGATTCCCTGCTTTCAAATCTTCTATACATAGATTCCTGAGGAAATTCCAAAGTGTCTTCCACGGTGACTACAACATTTAACATTGCTACCAGCAATGAATGAGTGTACCTATTTTTCCACATCCTCTCCAAAACTTACCATTTTCTGTTATTAATAGCCATCATTGTGGTTTTGATTTGCATTTCCCTAATAACTAGTGATGTTGAGCATCTTTTCCTTTGCTGTTAGCCATTTGAATATCCTCTTTAGAAATATTTCTATTCAGATGGTTGGCTCATTTTTTTTTTCTGCCTTGCAATAAATATTTTGACTTCTTGTTTTGTTTTTATGATGACAAATAATTTTCAAGTTTATTTCCTTTGTTTTTATGTGTTTTAAATACAAAATTAAACCACAAACAGGTAAAACCAAGACATTTCATCTCACGTTTATGCACTTCCATAATTCAACTGCTATCTAGTGTCCTATCCTTTCAGTCTGAAGAACTCCCTTTACCATTGCTTGTAGGGCAGGTCTAGTGGTGATGAACTCCCTCCCCTTTTGTTTATCTCAGAATGTCTTAATTTCTCCCTCAATTTTGCACCAAAGTCTCTCCAGATATAAAATTCTGAGCTAGCAGTTGTTTTTTAAGAGCTCAGAAATCAACTCTCACATTTATAGCCAACTGATTTTTGACAAGGGGGCAAGACCACTCAAATAGGAAAGAATAGTCTCTTAGCAAATGTTTCTTGAACAACTGGATAAAAACAAGACTTTTACTAATATCATACACAAAATATCAACTAAAAATGGATCAAAGACCTAAGAGCTAGAACTATCAAACTCCTAGAAGAAAACCTAGGGAGACATTTTCAGGACCTTGTGTTAGGTAATGGTTTCTTAGACTTTACAGTCAAAGAACAAGCAACAAAAGAAAAAAATTGCTAAATGGGACCTCATCAAAATTAAAAACTTTTGAGCCTCAAAGGACTTTTAGAAAGTAAAACAACGAACTACACAATGGAACAAAATATATTAAGCACATATCTCACAAAGGATTGATAGCCATAATATATAAAGAATTCCCTCAACTTAACAAAAAGACAAAACAACCCAAATTCAAAAATGGGCAGAAGACTGAATAAATATCTGTCCAAAGAAGTCATGCGAAGGGCTCCTGAACAAACAATCAGCTAGATGTTGGCGGCAATGTAAGGAGTGCCTAGAGTCAGCTCCTGCTTCAGGGCAGTTAATAATCACCCAGAGCTATCTAAATATCTAAAGCACCTGTCTAAAGACCAGAAGTGCATCCTACAGCATCCTTGAAAGAATGGAAGGAGGAGACTGCCCACCTGCAGAGAGGATTCGTGAGTAGAGCCCTCCACGCCACGGAGGGCGGTGCCCACCCTCGCCTGGGGAGCTGTTCCGCGGCTGGAATTGGAAGCTCCACTTCCCAAAACAGGGGAGGAAGAGACAGTTGGGCACCAACTTCAGCTATGGATTAGTAAATTCAGCTGGCTAAAGTATAACCCTAAGAACAGCTAAAGTTTGAACCTGTCCAAGTCATAAAGAGGCCGGTGGCCACCATCTTAAGTTTACGCCTGACATGAGGGGAAGCGGAGCTGACTGAAAATCCCAGTGCTGGTAGAGATCAGCTTCTTCCCATCCAGATCAGATTGAAGCCCTAGTCTAGGCTTCAGCCCCACCTCTGGCAAGGATGAAACTGGCGAGCCCTATATTGGCCTCTGTGCTTAACTGCAGGTATATTCGGCTGGCAAAGACCGAAAAGCCGGAAATCTACTGGGGCAACTGCAGTCATTTTGGACCCATAGGGCATAGATTGCTGCCCACACCTGCAGCTCCATCCCTGCCACAGGCGGGGGAGGAGGGGCGTGAAGCTTCATCAGTCTCTCTGGGCAACTACAGTCTAGGCTGCATGACTTGGATTATTCCAGACAGCTGTGGCTCTGTCCCTACCCCTGGCAAAGGAGAAAGTTGGGAGAAGCTTCATTGGTCCCTGGGACAAGGAGGGCAGCTTGAGCCTCCACAGCTTACAGCACCAACTACATCCTCGGCTCCTACTACACAACCAGCAAGGGAGAAAGGGCAAGAAAGTGCAAAACTAAAGAGAGAAACTGCACCCAGAATAAATACATCTAGTAAGCCAGATGCCAAGACACCAACAAAAAATTACAATCCACACCAAGAAACGGGAAGATATGGCCAAGTTAAAGGAACAAGATAAGCCTCCAGATGACATAAAGGAGTTGGGACAACTAATCATAGATGTTCAAACAAATCTTCTTAATAAATTCAATGAGATGGCTAAAGAGATTAAGGATATTAAGCCAACACTGGATAAACACAAAAAAGAATTTGAAAGCATACATAGAAAAATAGAAGATCTTAGAGGAATGAAAGTCTCAATAAATGAAAAAAAATACACTGGAATCCTATAATAGCTGATTTGAGGAGGCAGAAGAAAGGATTGGTGAGCTTGAAGAAATGGCATCTGAAAGTGAACATAAGAAAGAACAGATGAAGAAAAGAATGTAAAAAATTGAACAAGGACTCAGGGAACTAAATAACAGCAAGAGATGTGCAAACATATGTGTCATGGGTGTCCCCGAAGGAGAAGAGAAGGGAAAAGGGGCAGAAGTAATATTTGAAGAAATAATGGTAGAAAATTTCCTGACCCTGTTGAAAGACATAGATATCCATGTCCAAGAAGCACAATGTACTCCCATCTGAATAAATCCGAATAGACCAACTCTGAGATACATACTAATCAGAATGCCAAATGCCAAAGACAAAGAAAGAATTCTGAGAGAAAAGCAATGCATAACATATAAAGGGTACCAGTAAGATTAAGTGCCAGTTTCTCATTAGAAACCATGGAGGTATCATATATTTAAGATACTGCAAGAGAAAAACTTCCAACCAAGACTCTTATATCTGGCAAGATTGTCTTTCAAAAATAAGGGTGAGTTTAAAATATTCACAGATAAACAGAAACAGAGAGTTTGTAACCCCAAGAGACTGGCTTTGCAGGAAATACAAAAGGGTTTGCTACAGTCTGAAAAGAAAAGACAGGAGAGAGAGGCTTGGAAGATAGTCTAGAAATGAAGATTATATCAGTAAAAGTAACTAAATGTGTCAAAAAAGTGGTGAAATAAAATATGACAGATAAAACCCAAAGGCCAAAATAGGTGAAATAAGAACTGCCTTTACAGTAAT
The DNA here is from genome assembly GCA_029593785.1 of Cabassous unicinctus. Taxonomy (NCBI): domain Eukaryota; kingdom Metazoa; phylum Chordata; class Mammalia; order Cingulata; family Chlamyphoridae; genus Cabassous; species Cabassous unicinctus. The sequence continues at coordinate 23,348 of JAQZBX010028670.1, forward strand.
AACATTGAATGTTAATGGATTAAACTCCCCAATCAAAAGACACAGACCAGCAGAATGGATAAGAAAACATGAACCACCAATATGCTGTCTACAAAAGACTCATCTCAGACCCAAGGATAACAATATACTGAAAGTGAAAGGATGAAAAAAGATATTCCATGCATGCAGTAACAGCCCCTCCCCAAAAAAAAAAAATCCAGAGTAGCTATACTTATATCAGATGAAAAAATGAAATAGACTTTAAAAGGCACTAGTAATGTACAATCTGAGAAGGAAGTCAGGAAAATAAATTTTATTTACAATAGCAACTAAAAGAGTCAACCATGATATAAAGTACATATATTCAGGAAACTACCATGCATTGTTAAAAGAAAGTTTTTTAAAAGTTCCAAATAATTGGAAGAACATTCCATGCTCATGGATTGGAAGACTAAATATCATTAAGATATCAGTTATACCCAAATTGACATAGAGGTTCAAATGCAATCCTGATAAAAAAAAATTCCATGAGCGTTTTTTATATAAATGGAAAACAGGATTATCAAATTTATATGGAAGGGTAAGGTGTCCTGAACAGCCAGAAACATCTTAAAAAGGAAAAGAGGACTCTCACTTCTGAACTTTAAATCATGTTACCTAGCTACCTTGGTAAAAACAGCATGGTACTGGCATAAAGACAGACACAAAGACCAATGAACCAAATTGATGGTTCAGAAACAGACCCTCACATCTATGGTCAAGTGATTTTTGACAAGCCTGTCAAACCCACCCAGCTCAGACAGAACAGTCCATTCAACAAATGGTGCTGGGAGAACTGGATATTCATAGCCAAAAGAAGGAAAGAGGACCCCTATCTCACAACTTATAGAAAAATTAACTCAAAATGGATTGAAGACCTAATTATAAAAGCAAGAACCATAAAACTTCTAGAAAAAAATGTAGGGAAATTTCTTCAAGACCTGGTGGTAGGTGGTGAATTCTTAAAGGAGATAAGAGGAAGACTGAGATGGACTACTGATGCTTAGTGCACATAGAAGTTTTAATTAACTTTACTGTAAAAAGTGTGGAAATGTATAAAGTTGATGGCAACACATTATAGTGTTTAACAGCTGGTTTATAAATGAGAATGTGGCTGGAAATTGTAGTCTAGTGATGTAAATGTCAATTGAAAGAAATCTAGGAACTGAAAAACACAGTAAACCCAGAGGCGGATGAGAATTGTGGTTGATGGTACAGATGCAAGAGTGTCCTTTGTGAGCTAGAGCAGATGTATGTCACTACTGCAGGGTGGTGGGAATGTGGAGAAGCATGGGGAAAAATACAACTGGAGTGACCTATGGACTGTGGTTAACAGCAATACTGTAACATTCATGCATCTATGCCAAAGATGAACTGTGTTGATAATGGGGGAGTATGAAAATACTGTGCCAATGTATGCTATGGACCATGGTTAGTGGTAATAGTCTGATGATATTATCTCATAATCTGTAATAAATATTACACCACGGTGTGGTGTGTTGATGGACGGGTATTGCTTGGGAATTCTGCACATGTGCGTGATTGTTCTGTAAGTTCACAACTTCTGAAATAAAAATATATTTAAAAAATAATAATAATAGGGTGAGTTGGGTGAAAAGTACACCAAATGTAAGATATGGACTATAGTTAGTAGAAAGATTTTGACAATATTCTTTCATAATTTGTAACAAATGTCTCACAACAATGCAAGATGATGGTGGTGGGTTGCTGTATGGGACCCTTTTATGATGTTATGCTTGTTTGCTATGTAAGTTCACAACTTTTACTATATACTTACTGTTTATGTATGTTCATGTATAAATGATATAAAAATCATAATATTAGTAAGGTGGGCTGAGTGGAAAATACACCAAATGTAAGGTATTTTGGTTAGTAGTACTATTTTGAGGATGTTCTCTCATCATTAGTTTAAAATGTTTAACAACAATGCAAGGTATTGGTAGTAGGGTGAGGTATGAGAGCCCTGTATGATGTTTTGTATGTTTGTTTTGTAAGTTCACAACTATTACTATACACTTATTGTTTATGTATGAGTGATATACTTCAATAATTTTTTTTAAAAATGAAAAAAAAATTACCTGAACAAATGCTCAACATCATTAGCCATCAGGGAATTGCAAATCATCACTTCAAAACTTCAATGAGATACTCTTCCACACCCATTAGAATGGCTGCTATTAAAAAATTGCACAATAACAAATGTTGGAGAGGTTTTGGAGTAATAGGAACACTCATTCATTGCTGGTGGCAATGTAAAATGGTGCAGCCACTGTGGAAGACATTTTTGACAGTTCCTCAGAAAGCTAAGTATAGAAATACCATATGACATGGCAATTCCACTACTTGATATATACCCAAAATAACTGAAAGCAGTGCTCAGATATATTTTTAAAATTTTATTTTAGAAAAGCTTTAGATTACATAAATGATATGTCAAAAATATAGGGGGATTCTCATATACCCCACCTCCTCCCCCTCCCACAATTTTCCTTATTAACAACATCTTTGATTAGTGTGGTACATTTATTACAATTGAGGGACACATATTGAAGCATTGCTACTAACCATGGTCAAGAGTTTATATTATACTTTACTCTTTGCACTGTACATTTTTATAGGTCTTGACAAAATGTATAATAGTCTGTATCCATCACTGTAATGTCATTTAGAACAATTCCAATGTCCCCAAATGTCCCATGTTACATCGTTTCTTCCCTTTCCCTCCCCTCAGAACCTCTGGTGGCAACTGTAATATCAATGATACAAGTTCTTTCCTTACTAGAATAATAACAAGTCTGCTTTAGTCCATAGTTGCATTTCCCTCTTATGTTTGTTCATTCCTCAATCTTGAGGATTTTGGGATGGTGATACCCACTCTGTTTCTGATTAAGACGGGGCTTAGATCCCATGGGGCAGATGGATGGAACTGTCTTGCTTGCAGTTGTAGATACTCTATGTTTTTTGGGGATGGACATTGTCCATCATCCTCATTTTGTTAGTTGTCCTGGGTGAGTCCAATGATCCGGAGAGTGGATGTTGGCTGCAACTCTGCTGAGATTCAGGGCTCAAACAGCATATAAACAGCCAGAAGATTTAAGTCTCTGGTCAAATAGATATTTGCACACCTATGTTCATAGTGGCATTATTAACAATTGCCAAAAGATGGAAGCAGCCCAAGTGACCACCAACCAACAAATGTATAAATAAAACATAGTATATTTCTATTTATTCATCCATAAAAAGGAATGAAGCCCTGATACATATGATAACATGTATGAACCCCGAAGGCTTCATGTTGAGTTAAATAAGCAAGGCACAAAAGGACAAATATTATATGATCTCATGGATTTGAAACAATTAGAGTAAGCAAACTCTAAGAGTCAGAATTTCTATTTGGAATGATGGAAATGTTTTGGTAATGGATGGTGGTGATGGTAGCACAACATTATGAATGCAATTAAAAGCGGTGAAATTTATATCTGAAAATGATTAAAAGGGAAAATGATAGGTTGTATATAAGGAAAGAGAATAAAATTTTAAAAGAATCCATGGAACTAAACTACACAAATATGTGTAAACTATGGACTTTAAATTAATTGTACAACTATTAATAGTACAACTATAAAAATGTGTTATCATTAATGGTAACAAATGATCCACAAAAATGCAATGTGTTGTTGGTGAGGTAGGGTATGGAAATCCTGCATTTTATATATGATTGTTCTGTAAACTTACAACTTCTTTAATAATTTTTTTAAATTTAAAAGAGTATGTGAAGGATATCATGGTAAATATCAATTGGTGGTGAAATTCTTTTAGTCTCTGAATAATGATTTTATATCCCTTATATCCACTGTGTGCTGTTAAACTATTTTAAAGTCTTGGCGTCCTAGTTTTCAGTCAGGTCCAATCCCATGCTCCATCTCTAAGTCAACGTCTAATTGCTTTTGAAAGGAAAAAGGGAGGAAAAAGTTTATAAAGTTAAATATATAAAAAATACATTATATATATTTTTTATTTCCTTACATTTTCCTAATCTATAGGAAATGTAATCCTTTGACACATGACCTAAAGAGCTTTACAAAATAAGTATACTGAAAGGGAAAAACAGAATTAGAAAATAACTTTTCTTATATATAACATGATCATTCCCAAAAGGCTTCAAATTTTTTCATCTAAATATGTGGCCTTGTTACATGCACCTCAGAGACTGAATAGAACTTTAACATATCTTTAGATATCTCACTAACAAGATTTAATAATGTCTGTATTTTGAATTCATGTATCCAACAGTCTCACATAAATATAAAAC
>JAQZBX010028671.1:0-27697 GCA_029593785.1 Cabassous unicinctus
ACCACACGGATGGGGAATGGATGTGTGGGGTGTTTTTGGGGGTGTGGGTGGTGGGGAGCATGGGAATCCCTGTAGTTTCTGAGTAATATTTGGGTAATCTAGGCACCTTTATAAAATGTATATATATATATAATAACATTTATGTAAACAAATGCACATATATGTATATGTATTTATATATCATTTTACAAAAAAAAAACAACAAAAAAAAAACAATTAAATGCATCCAAATAGGAAAAGAGGAAATAAAACTCTGACTATTTGCAGATGACATGATCCTATATTTAGAAATTTCTGAAATGTCTACAACAAAGCTACTTGAGTTCATAAATGAGTTCTGCAAAAGGACAGGGTACAAGATTAACACACAAAAATCAGTAATGTTTTTATACACTAGTGTTGAACAATCAGAGGGGCAATCAGGGAAAAAATTCCATTTACAATAGCAATAAAAAGACTCAAATACCTAGCAGTCAATTTAACCAAAGAATTACAGGAACTCTATATAGAAAACTACAAAACAATGCTAAACAAATGAATCAATGAAGACCTAAACAAATGGAAAGACATCCATGTTCATGGATTGGAAGACTAAATATCATGATTTGGGAAATGCAAACCAAAACTACAATGAGATCATTTCACACCTATCAGAATGGCTGCTATTAAAAAGACGAAGAACTACAGGTGTTGGAGAGGATGTGAAGAGATAGGAGCACTTATTCACCTTCGTGGGAATGGAGAATGGTACAACCACTGTGGAGAACTGTTTGGCAGTTCTTAAAGAAGTTGAATATAGACTTGACACGTGACCCTTAATACCACTCCTGGGTTTATACCCAGAACAACTGAGAGCAATGACATGAATAGACATCAGCACACCTATGTTCATAGTGCCATTATTCACGATAGCCAAAAGTTAGAAACAACCCAGGTGTCCATCAACCAATGAATGGATAAACAAACTATGGCATATTCACACGATGGAATATAATGCAGCAGTAAGAAGAAATGAAGTCGTAAAGCATATGACAACATGGATGAACCTGGAGGACATTACGTTGAGTGAAGTAAGCCAGACACAAAAGGACAAATACTGTATGATTGGGTAACTATGATCTAAATATATTGTGTAACATATTGTATGATTCCATTTATATAAAATGTAACTATAAATCAATTTATAAAGATGAAATTTGAGTAGTGGTTATGTAAGGCTACTGAAGGCATACTAAGTGGTGTGGAGTTTTTCTTTTACGAGTAATGAAATAATTCTAAAATTTTTTGTGATGATGAATGCACAACATTGTAATTATACTAAAAGCCATTGATTATATACTTTAGATAGACTGTATGATATGTGCATATATCTCAATAAAACTATTTAATAAATAAATAAATAAATAAATAATTGGTCAAGAATAGCTAGAAATAGCAGCTATGTACAACAGGGGAAACAGAGATTGAGAGGTGTATAATTATTTTGTTTGTTTATTTTTTGTTTCTTATTGAAATAATGAAAATGCTCTAATAATGATTGAAGTGATGAATGCACAACTATGTGATTATAACAAATACCATTGATTGTACACTTTGAATGATGTGGCAGTTTGGTATTATTTATGAATCCCCAAACAGAAAAAGATTATATTTGTAAAGTGGTCTGTTGCTCTGGGTGTGATACCCTTTGAATGCATTAGATTCAGTTGACATTTCTTGATTAAATTCCCTGTTAAGATTAGGGTTTTGATTCGACCAGGTCAGTAGGGCATGACTCAGGGTTGGGTCCTCACCCTCTTGGTGTGCTGATATACTTGGACACTTACAGAAGAAGACATGGAAAAGGAAAAAACTTGGTCATTTCAGTGCTGCCGTGTGACAGAAAGGAGAAGGCTCAAACAGCTAAAGTCCCGGGAATGAGATGAATCATTTACCTGATAATTTGCAGTCAAAGAGAATAGAGCAGCTGAGAAGGCCGGGAAGGAAATGAGCCCTACACTGGGATTGGAAGAAGCTGGGACCATGGGGCCCTGAGAGGAAGAAAGAAACAGAGACCAGGCAGAGATCTCCCACCATCTTGCTTCAACACATAGCAGCTGACTTGGTGAGAAAGTAATTATTATGGTACCTTGAACTGGCCTTTCCACGGCCTTGGGACTGTAAGCTTTTACACAAAATAAATACCCTTTATAAAAGCCAACAGATTTCTGGTACTTTACATCAGCAGCCCTTTGGCTGAAATTAGATTAGTAGGGCTGTGGAAAGATAGAAGGATTGCAAGTTGATTGCTAAGAGGTGTGGAGTTTTTCTTTTAAGGAATAATGCAATTGTTCTAAAACTTTTTTGGTGATGAAGACACAACATTGTGATTATACTAAGATCCATTGATTATACACTTAGGCTAGATTGTATGATATTTGAACATATCTCAATAAATCTGCTATAAAATAAATAAGTAAATATGCAAGAATAGCCAGAAACAGCAGCTATGTACAGCAAGGGACGCATAGACAGATTGAAAGGTGATGAGTTTTTTGTTTGGTTGTTGTCTGTTTTTCGTTTATCATTTTTATTATCGAAATAATGAAAATGCTCTAAAAATGATTGAAGAGGTGAATGCACAAATATGCAATTATGCTAAATACCATTGAGTGAACACGTTAGATGGATTGTATACCTAACTAATATGTGTCAAGAAAATTGATTTTTTTAAAAAGAACTATTTAATAAATACAGTTTTTAAATCCTAATTCTTTTTTTTTTTTTAGGTACTGAGGATTGAACATGGGACCTCATATGTGGGAGCTGGCACTCAACCACTGAGCCACATTGGCTCCCCTGAGTTGGTTTTTATGTTTGTTTTGCTTGTTGTTTGCTTCTGTTTTCTTTAGGTGGCACCAGGAACCAAACCTGGGACTTCTGATGTGGTAAGCAGACGCTCAATTGCTTGAGCCACATATGCTTCCCTTAATCCTAATTCTTTGACACATGTAAAAGACATTGTTATTATATCACTCTAACTAATTAAACTCTACCATATAAAGTATCATATGCTCTTCACTTTCAGAGCCGAAACCATTGTTTAACAATATAAATTAACTTGACTTTTAAAATATGAAATTACGTAGAAAATTTTAGGATAAACCATTAACATTTAAGATTATGATGTAAAGGAGTAAAGGCAATTATACTTTCCCATTTTATTAAGACGGTAAATCAGGATGAAAAAGAAAATATCACAGGAAATTATTTTGCCCACACAGGAAAAAAAAAAAATTATTTATTTATTTATTTATTTTAGGAGTTACTGAGGATTGAACCTGGGACCTCATACATGGGAAGCATGTGCTTAATCACTGAGCTACACCTGCTCCCCTCTTTTCTTTTCATTTCTTCCCTCCTCCCCACCATAGGAATTTTTAGAAGAGTTGTTAGCCCTTCCCCTCTTAGTACAGTTTTAGTTGATTTTAAGATGTAAAAGCTAAACTTTTTCAAAAGGAGATATGCTTTAAAATTGTTTTGCTATATATTCAAAGTTATAAAGTTATGAATGTTAAAATATATATGGTATTTTATAAGTAATATTTTGCTTCCAATATAATATTCTTACACTATAGCCTTAAGAATGTTCTTTGCTCATGGGAACCAAAAATGGTATGTTTTGAGATACCAAAGGGAAAAAGCTTCAAAGGTAATCCATAACTGTTTCTTGTTTTAGGTTTAGCAGAATAAGCCGTTTGGATTATGTTGTTCCCTGAGTTAGTAAAAAATGCTAATGAATGTTTTAACCTGCAGGTTATCATCATTCTTGCTCAAGATAAATTTATGGTAAAAATAAACTACTGAACTGTCTTGTTACATTTTTAAAGATGAGCTGGGATGAGTTACAAGTAACATCCTCTACCCTTAGGTCCAAAAGAATATGTAAACCTGAATTTTTCAGATAAGAATTTTTATGGTTTTAGCTTTTATAACTTCCTATTACAATGATTATAGAAGGATGCATAATTTTTAAAAATATTTTTATTTATTTTTTAAAAAGATATTTAGATTATATAAATGCTACATAAAAATATAGGGGATTCCCATATGCCCTGCTCCCTACACCTCCCACACTCTCCCACATTAACAACATCCTTCATTAGTGTGGTACATTTGTTACAATTGAGGAAAACGTTTTGGAGCATTGCCACTGAGCATTGTAGTTACACTCTGTTCCGCACAATTCTGTAGGTTATGGCAAGATACGTAATGGTCTGTCTTGGTCATTGCAATGTCATTCAGGACAATTCCCAAGTCCCGAAAATGCCTCCATATTTCACCTGTATAATCTTTTTATGTTTTTATTTGAATATTAAAGTAATATTCACATTTTTGATAGAAATTTTGAAAATAAAAATGAGCACAATAACTCAGTGTGCTCGCCCGTCTGTCCCCTTTTGGTCACCACAGGGCGCTCATGAACGTCCTGACTGAGCTCTCAAGAGCATCTACAATGCCAAGGAGAGAGGCAAACGCCAGGTTCTTACCGGCCATACTCCAAAAGCGTCATCAGGTTTCTAACTGTGAGGATGAAGCATGGTTACATTGGCGAATTTGAAATCAGTGATGATCACAGAGCTGGGAAAATTGTGAACCTCACAGGGAGGTTAAACAAGTGTGGAGTGATCAGTCCCAGATTTTATGTGTAACTCAAAGACTAAGAAAATGGCAGAATAATCTGCTCCCATCCCGTCAGTTCGGTTTCATTGTATTGACAACCTTAGCTGGCATCATGGACCACAAGGAAGCAAGGAGAAAACAAACAGGGGAAAAATCCTGGGATTCTTTTTCTAGGGATGTAAAATGTACATGCAAATAAATGCTTCCATGGGAAAAAGAAATAAGTACAGAGTAAATGGTACCCATAAATAACATTTTTAAGTATTTTGGTTCATCTTAATTTTAACTTTTTCCTATCTGTGAGTTTATGTGGATGTATATGGTTTTTTAAAAATGGAGATATTGTAGATGTAATTTTTATTTTTTTCATGATCATTTTCCCTGTAATTAAATATTTTTAAAAATCCAAATTCTGGATTTTAATAACTGCAAAATATTCTCACCTGGAAGTTTAACAGACGTTTTGACCTTTTTTCAATGTGTCAAGTACAATACTATAATTTTTAAAAAATTTTATTATTATTATTTAGGAGGTACCAGGGATCAAACCTGGACCTCATACATGGGAAGCAGGCGCTCAACCACTTGAGCTACATCCGCTCCCATATAATTTTAAAATCTTTGTATTCTGCATTTTGCTGGTATATAAGTTTCATTACAAAAGGTGCCATGATAAACATTTCTACAAATAAATCTTTGATGATATATATTATTATATCCTTTGGATGTTTTCAGGATATACAATGTCTAAGATATTTGGTATCTAGGTTTATGTCTATAAAATTATGTCTATAAAAATTACACTACTTCTATAGTGTTTTTGTTTAAAGATATACTTACCACAATTAAATATTTTCATTTTACTCTAGTAATTTAAGTTTATTAATCTAATAAATTTTAGTAATTTAATGTGATTAATGCTAATTAATTTATAACTTGTTTCATTATATTTATTGCTGATTTAAAAAATATATAGAGTTAGCCAATTTCATATATATATATATATATATATATTTTTTTTTTTGTCTACTTTAGGCATTACCTTTGGAGTGCCTATTATATGAGAGGAGGAATTAGCCCCCTAACACTGCTTTAATTCCTACCCACTCATCCTGCCAATATATGTGTGCTAGATTTTAATTTATCATTTTTGTGCTTTTTTCTTAGAATCTTTCCCCATGGAACAATTCATCCGCTTGTTCCAATCTGGGCTGGCTGCTCTCTAGGCCTATTCCATACCTTTCAACATGAAGAGTACCATGGCCTCTTTCCTGTAGCCAATCTGTCTTTGCTTCTTGAATTCCACATTGTGGCAGTTTGAGATTATTTATGAACCCCCCAAAAGAGAAAGATTATGTTTGTAAACTACCCTGTTCCTCTGGGTGTGATATCTTTTGATCCTATTACATTCAGCTGAGAAGTCTTTGACTAAATCATGTTAAGATTAGGGCATGACTAAGGGTTGAGTCCCCATCCCCTTGGTGGGTTGAAAAAAAACATGGATGCTCTCTCAAGAAGACACATGGAAGAAGACATGGAGAAGAGAGAACTTGGTCATTTTGGTCCTGCCATGCGACAGAAAGGAGAAGGCTCAAACAGCTAAAGCCCTGGGAAGAGAGAGGATCCCTATGCCAGCCAACAGCTGAGATCAGGGAAGCCGGGCCCATGGAGCCTTAAGAGCAAGAAGGCTCAAGAGACCAGGCAGAGATCTCCCACCATCTTACTTCAACATGTGGCAACAGACTCTGGTGAGGAAGTACCTATTATGGTACCTTGAGTTGGACTCTTTAGGGCCTTGTAACTGTAAACTTTTACCCCAAATAAATACCCTTAATAAACCTAACAGATTTCTAGTACTTTGCTTCAGCACCCCTTTGGCTGACTAATACACAACGTTTTTCTTACTGTGCTCTGATATTTCGGTGGAGCTTGTCCTCTAAGTCTAGATAGATGCTCTCCAGAATTCAGCCTGAAAAGCTGGCTCCTTCCTCAGCTGCAGCTCTTTCAGGGGGTTGCCTAACCTATTGTTTTACCTTCCTGCTTCTATGGCAACACTTCTCCATCTGATTTCCATTTCCCCCAAATTTGTTAAAATGTCTGCTGATCATACCTTACACATACTCTTCATTCTTGTAGGTTCATAGCTTTCATGTTCCTTTATTGTCATTTTAAATGGGAGCTCTGGAGGGTGGGGATATACATACTTTCTTAAAATAGAAGTCCTGCTTCATTGATTTAAAAATATTTTTATTAACTTTAGGGAAAAATTACAGTTAGTACAAGATCACAGAACAGTCAAAATTATGTAAGTATCCAAGTTGCCCATCCTTAACTTTCATCCTAGTGTCTATTAAGTCACAGAGATAAGGTATTGTAAATTCAGAATAAATTCAGAGGCAAATACTGGTTGACATTCTTGAACAGTGAAAGCAGCAGGAAAAGAGGTGGGCAAGGCTGGTAGTCTCGAGGCATAGTGTTCCATTATAAGCTGTGTCAATAAGAAAACAATAATTTAACTCCCTTGTACCTAAGATTCCCTACTCTGGATGAAGTATTGGTTATATGTTTTAATCTGAAACATGCCATTCATTTCAGTGGAGTAGGGGAAGCCAGTGGCAGTGGAAGAAGAAAATAATGGATACAGAACTTTTTCATTCTTTGAACATGAAGTGCTAGCAACACTCTAGATTCATCCTATGAATTACAACATCTGCATCTTATAGAACAACATATATATTATAGGCCTTGGCTCCAGGAATTGTACTTACTGACTCAAATTGCTAACATATATTTTTTTGCATCATTTTCCTCAAATAAAATTCACTTTGATTTTTATGATCATATTTAAAATGGAAAATATCTCCCCAAATGATTTGTGTCTCAAAGTGGCAGAGATCTTATGTGCTTCACATGTGAACTGCCAAAAAGCTCAGGCAAAATATGCATTAATCATGATCATTTACTCTACTGGCTCAGATGTTTGCTTAAAACAGTGTGACTTAGGCTAAAGTGAAAATTAGTCAAGTTGAACACATCTATGGATTCTGGCTCATGCAATGTGTTTTTGGAGTAATAAATGCAATTTTCTTCCTAATTGGAAAAATATAGTAGTTAGGATTGAGCTTGTTGCCTTCCTGGAATTGAAGTCTAGAACACATGAAGAAATTCCTCTATAATGCATTTGCTAATCAAAGCAACCCATCAGGATGTTGAGCCAACATTTCTAGTAGAGGGCAGAGTTCTTTGGAATTTACTGAAAATGGAATCTGATTAGGTTGGGCACATAGGATATTTATATTTTCAGAAACACTTTAAATAACTATAACTTTAAAAAACAAGAAAAGAAATCACTTTTGGGAGGATTTTCAGACAAACTTTATAATCTTTTTTGTTATTTTTAATAGACACAAAATGGATTATTATATTGATACTGATGGAAATCTAACCTAAATGGATGTATTGCTCTAACATTGGTTTCAAATTTTTCTTTATTAAATACAGTTCCATTTTGTGGTTTGGCAAATACCCAGTAACCATTTATCTAGTATGCATACCTTTCCACAGCTGGATTTTCAAATATGATTATAAAGTTCATGTGACAGAACTATCCTGAAAATAAATATGTCAGCCGACTTTGCTTTATTTTACACTTTTATTCTGAATGTAATATAACTTAATATAAACATGAACTACACTCTAAGACATTTGCCAGAGGTGTTCAAGTATAGCATCATTTGAGGTTGTAGAAAGTGATTTAGAAACACCTGGGTTGATTACTTATATCCATGCCTTAAATCCTAAAAGCCTTGCAGTTTTATAGTCCTTTTGGGGAAAGACAGGAACTACATTAACACTTGTTAGTGTAACAGTTAATGCATTACTGAGCAATACTTTAAAAAAAAAATCTGACAATTAGACAAAGAAATGAAGAGAAGATTAGAAAGGATTAGTATTTGATCAGCATTTATAGGTTTAGGAATATATACTTTGGATTTAGGGGCACAAAGAGAAGATGCATGAAAAGAAATGTTAAATATTATATTTCAATGAGCGTCATTCTTCGTGGTAGCATTTAATGGAATGTAGCTAAGAGTCCCAGCTAACGGTGATAGAGGAATTAATAAGATAGTCTTCTCAATCTCACTCTATGTGGCTCCCTTGGTATCTCTGTCTTAATGATATTATTCCTACTCTCTCTTCTCTCCCTCCTGCAATCTGTTTCATCCAACTTGATGCAATATAAGAAAAAAAAAAAAGCCTACTTAATTTGATAGAGTATGAGCTGATAGATTACTAGGGACAATAACCATAACACCTCTTCCTCTCTTCACTGGCAAGATATTTATGTTTAATAGCAATTATCTTTCTTGTCAGGAAGAGGAATATTAGGCCAGTGCGTCAAGGGTGCCGTATTGAAGCTTGTGAAGAACTATTTTTTCAGAGTGGGGACTTTTATAGGCTTTCCTATAACACGTGCAGCCCCCAGAAGGTAATCTTCATCAATAGTCATGTTCACAGTAATAATTGCCAACATATTTGAACACTCACTCTGTGCACTGATGGTTTACATATATTATCTTATTGAAATCTCACAACAACCCTATGAGGTAGATATTTTTGTTATTTCATTTTACTGATGAGAAATCTATATCTCTTGTGATGCTCAAACTACCTCTAAAATTAGTGGCTCAAAATATCAACCACTAAGTTAGCTCATGATTCTGTGGGGTGGTGATTTGGGAGTTGCTTATTGGGGTAGTTCTTGGTTTTGGCCAGGCTTGAGTGATCTTGGCCAGGCTTTATGAACCTGTAGTCTGCTGGTGAGTCATCTGGGATCTGGATGGGCTATAATGGCCTTAGCTAAGACAACAAGACCTCTCTCCACAATGTCTTTCATTTGCCAGCCTTATGGCCCAGGTTTGTTCAAGTCATAGTCTCAGGGCTCCAAAAGCTTAAGAGTGGAAATCCAAGACCACTTGGGGCTCAGTCTTGGAACCAGCACAACCTCATTTTCAGTACATTCTGTTGGTCAAAGCAAGCCACAAGGCCAGTTTTAGTTCAAGAGGTAGGGAAATAGGTTGTGGTTCTTGATGGGAGGAATTTCATTGTGACTGCTTTTGCATTCTCATTCTACCATAGTTTCTGAGTCTGAGCGAGGAATCATTGCTTGCCAAAGATCACAGTAAATAAGTAAAGGAATTAGATTCAAATCCAGGCTTTGTAAAGCCAATGCATTGCACAATTCAGCATAGGATTCCAAATGTCTATGCTAAACCTTAACTTCTTTCTCCTTTTAATGCTAATGACGCATTAAACCTTCTACTTATGATTTCTCTTTAAAATACCGCCATTATCTTTGAATGTAGAAAACTGGGAGCTGTTAAATAATCCCTGTGAAATCAAATAGGGTCTAGACGAGAATGTTACAGACTCTCCATGAGTCTCAAGAGTTCATTGAGTTTTTTGGAAAAGGAGGAAAAAAGGAATGGTGTCAGATCTGAGACTCCGTCTCAGCCTTACTAACTGAAAGAGGACTTTTCACCTCTTGAGAATGATCTTTGGGATAGGCAGTTAAATGTGAAGATTAAGAGTGCCTTTTGGGATAAGACACTAGACTTTGACAAGCCACCGGACACCAAATATATAGGAAAATACGAGTTAGCACATACCTTTCCCCACCCCTAACCCCCCCTGCCTTTGGTTTCAGCAATCTCTGAGTCTATTGTAGTCCTGGTGCAGATTTATTTACTAATGCCAATGGCTCTGGAGTCAGGACTCCTTTATGGACATCAGCTTTCATTTTGATTTCTAGATTATTGTGGCTCTTTTCCCTGCAGTATTTAACTATGGGTTCACTTCAGGCAAAATTTGAGCTCCAAAGGGTAGCTTCAACATCGTTAACCCCACTAAACCTGTTGGTGGGGACTAGTCAAGTTAAATATTTCTAATACCCAAAGTTTTCAAACTGTAAATATGGTTAACTTGCCCCTACCTCAAATTTGCTTCCTGTATACCTTGGTTCTGGGGTAGCATTTTTTTTTTTCCTTCATCCTGACTTTTCCCTTTGATTAAGGAAAAGAATTGAGCTAAAACCATCATTTCCCCTTATTTCTTCTTTTCCCTTTGTTTCCTATCCATTGCCAAGCCCTTCTAGTTGTTCCTATACTGTATTTGGAAGTGCAAGCTCAGGATTCAGCTGAGGACCTTGTGGGAAGATAAAAGATACCCATCACAATAGCCACAGTCCTCCAACTAGTCCAGGTACTTTTAATTTTGATATCTACTTCTTGATATTAGCAGTAGGGGGCTATCTTAAAAGATATCATATACAGCTATGTGGTAAAAAGAGGGAATGGTTCCAGACTGATCATTTTGATCCATAATTACTTAAAAAAATTTTTTTTAAATCATAAAGTATGTTACACAACGTAATTGGTTCAAAGTAATGCAATCATACAGTATTTGTCCTTTTGTGTCTGACTTGTTTTGCTCACAAAATGTCCTCCAGGTGCATCCATGTTGTCATATGCTTTATGACTTCATTTCTTCTTACAGCTGCATAATAGTCCATTGTGTGAATACACCACAATGTGTTTATCCATTCATCGGTTGATGGACACCTAGGTTGTTTCCAACTTTTGGCAATCGTGAATAACACTGCCATGAACATAGGTGTGCAGATGTCTATTCGTGTCACTGCTCTCAGTTCTTCTGGGTATATATCCAGTAGTGGTATTGCAGGGTCACATGGCAAGTCTATATTCAACTTCTTTAGGATCTGCCAAACAGTCCTCCAAAGTGGCTGTACCATTCCACATTCCCACCAACAGTGAATAAGTGTTCCTATCTCTCCACATCCTCTCCAACACTTATGGTTCTGTCTTTTTAATAGTGGCCATGCTGATAGGTTTGAAATGATAACTCATGGCAGTTTTATTTGCATTTCTCTAATCATTAGTGATGCTGAACATTTTTTCATGTGCTTTTTTTTTTTTTCCATTTGTATTCCTTCTTTGCACAAATATCTATTCAAGTCCTTTGTCCATTTTTAAAATTGGATCGTTTGTCTTTTTATTGTTGAGTTGTAACATCTCTTTATATATCCTGGATATTAAACCCTTGTCAGATGTGTGATTTCCAAATATATTCTTCCATTGAGTCGGTTGTCTTTTCACCATTTTGACAAAGTCCTATGTGGTGCAAAAGTGTTTAATTTTAAGGAGGTCCCATTTATCTATTTTTGTTGTTGTTGCACATGCTTTGGGTATAAGGTCCAAGTGACCACCATCTACTAAAAGGTCTTGAAAATGTTTCCCTACATTTTCTTCTATTAGTTTTATGGTCCTGACCTTTATATTTAGGTCTTTGATCCATTTTGAGTTGATTCTTGTATAGGGTGTGTATTAGTCAGCCAAAGGGGTGCTGATGCAAAATACCAGAAATTGGTTGGTTTTTATAAAGGGTGTTTATTTGGGGTAGAAGTCCACAGTTACCAGGCCATAAAGTGTAATTTTCCTCCCTCACCCAAGTCCATTGCCACGTGTTGGAGCAAGACAGCTGCTGACGTTTGCCAGGGTTCAGGCTTCTTGGATTCCTCTCTTCCCTGGGCTGCGTTTCTCTCCGGGCTTAGCAGCTCTGTTTCCTCCACAAGGTCAGCTGTAGACTATGAGACTCTCTAGGCTTTGCTTCTCTCCACAAGGCCAGCTGTGAACTCTCAGGTGAATGGCTCGTCTCTATCCTGGGTCCTTCTCTCCTTCCTCACCAGAACTCCAACATCAAAACTGCTCCAACACTGTCCTTTGCTGTGCCTTTTATCTTCGACTCCGCCACCCACCAAGGGGTGGGGCTCAATGCCCTACTGATGTGGCCCAGTTAATGCCCTAATCATAACTTAATCATGCCCAGATTAGCAGACCAGTTTACAAGCATGATCCAATATCTATTTTTGGAATTCATAATTACATCAAACTGCCCAACGGCTACAGGGAGTAAGGTAGGGGTCCTCCTTCATTCTTCTTGTTATAGATATCCAGTTTTCCCAGCGCCATTTGTTGAAGACACTATTTTGACCCAATAACTTGGATTTGGTAGCTTTGTCAAAAACCAATTGACCATAGAGTTGGGGGGTTATATCTAGATTCTCAATTCTATTCCACTGATTGATGTGTCTATCTTTATGCCAGTACTATGCTGTTTTGATCACTGTAGCTTTGTAATATGTTTCAAGGCCAGGCAGTGAAATTCCTCCCATGTCACTCTTCTTTTTTAGAATGCACTTTCCCTTCCAAATGAATTTAGTAATTGCCTTTTCTAATTCTATAAGGTAGACTGTTGGAATTTTGATTGGTATTGCATTGAATCTATAAATCAGTTTGGATAGGGTTGACATCTTCATGATATTTAGTCTTCCAATCCATGAACATGGAATGTCTTTACATTTGTTTAGGTCTTCTTGATTTCTTTTAGCATTGTTTTGTAGTTTTCTGCATATAGGTCCTGTACTTCTTTGGTTAAATGAATTCATAGGTATATGAGTCTTTTTGTTGCTATTGTAAATGGATTTTTTCCCCTGATTTTCTTCTCAGATTGTTCAGTACTAGTGTACAATAACATTATTGATTTTGCGTGTTGATCTAGTATCCTGCCACTTGGCTGAACTCTTATTAGCTCAAGTAGCATTGTTGTGGATAATTCAGATTTTCTAAATACAGGATCAATTCATCTGCAAATAGTAAGAGTATTACATCCTGTTTTCCTATTTGGAGGCCTCTAATTTTTTTTTCCTTTTCTAATTGCCCTAGCCAGAACTTCTAGTACAATATTGAATAACAATGGTGACAGTGGGCATCCTTATCTTGTTCTTGATCTTAGAGGGAAAGCTTTCAACCTTTCTCCATTGAGTACGATGTTGGCTGTGTGTTTTTCATATATACTTTTTATCATATTGAGGAATTTACCTTCTATTCCTATCTTTTGATTTGTTTTTATCAAGAAAGGATGTTGGATTTTGTCAAATGCCTTTTCTGCATCGATTGAGATGATCATGTGTTTTTTTTCCTTAAATTTGTTAATGTGATATATTACGTTGATTGATTTTCTTATGTTGAACCAGCCTGGCATGCCAGGAATAAATCCCACTTGGTCATGATGTATAAGTCTTTTGATATGCTGTTGGATTTGATCTGCAAGTATTTTGCTGAGAATTTTTGCATCTATTTTCATTAGAGAGATTGGTCTGTAATTTTCTTTTCTTACAGTGTCTATCTGGCTTTGGTATTAGGGTGATGTTGGTTTCATAAAATGTGTTGGGTAATTTTCCCTCTTCTACAATTATTTGGAAGAGTTTAAACAGGATTAGTGTTAATTCTTTTCCAAAAGCTTGATACAACTCACCTGTGAAGCTATCTGGTCCTGGTCTTTTCTTTGTTGGGAGATTTTTGATGACAGATTTAATCTCTTTAAATGTGATGTTTGTTAAGTTCTTATATTTCTTAACGCATCAGTGTAGGTTGTTTGTGCATTTCTAGGAATTTGTCCATTTCATCTAGGTTGTCTAGTTTGTTGGCATATAGTTTCTCATGATATCCTCTTATGACCCTCTTGATTTCTGTGGGGTCAGTTTTAACTTCCCCTCTTTCATTTCTGAATGTATTTATTTGCATCTTCTTTCTTCTTTTCTTATTAGTCTAGGTAGGGGTTTGTCAATTTTGTTGATCTTCTCAAAGTATCAGCTTTGGGTTTTGTTGATTTCCTCTATGGCTTTTTTGTTCTCAATTTCATTTATTTCTGCTCTAATCTTTATTATTTCTTTCTGCTTCCTTTGTGATTGGTTTGCTACTCTTTCTCTAGTTTCTTTAGTTGTTCAGTTAAATCTTTGAGTTTAGCTCTTTCTTCTTTTTAATATAGGCATTTAGTGTTATAAATTTCCCTCTCAAGATGGCTGTTGCTGTATCTCATAAGTTTTGATAAGTTGTGTTCTCATTTTCATTTGTCTCTATGTATTTACTGATTTCACTTGCAATTTCTTCTTTCACCCACTGATTATTTAGGAATGTGTTGTTTACCCTTCACACATTTGTGCATTTACCTCTTTCCTATTTATTATTGATTTCCAATTTCATTGCATTATGATCTGAGATAGTGATTTGTGTAATTTCAATCTTTTTATATTTATTGTGTGCTGCATTGTGCCCTAACATGTGGTCTATCCTGGAAAAGATCCATGGGCACTTGAGAAGAATGTATAACCCACTGTGTTTGGAGACAACATTCAGTATATGTCTGTTAGGTCTAACTCGTTTACCATATTGTTCACGTTCTCTGTTTCTTTCTTGACCTTCTGGCCAGTTGTTCTATCTAATGATGTGAGTGGGGTGTGAAGTCTCCAACAATTATTTTAGAGATTTCTCTTTCTCCCTTCAGTTTTGCCTCATGCATTTTGGGGCACCCTGGTTATGTGCATAGATATTTATGACTGTTAATATCCTGGTAGATTGTCCCTTTTATTAATTTATAATTGCCTTCTGTATCTCTTATAATTTTTTTGCATTTAAAGTCTCTTTTGTCTGATATTAGTATAGCTACGCCTGCTCTTTTTTGGTTACAATTTGCGTGGAGTATCTTTTTTACCAACCTTTCACTTTTAGTTGGTTTGAATCCCTGGGTCTAAGGTGAGTTTCCTGTAAACAGCATATGAATGGCTCATGTTATTTTTTATCCATTATGTCAGCCTGTATCTTTTGATTGGGGAGTTTAATCCATTCATTCACATTCAATGATATTACTGTAAATGCATTATTTACTTCCACCATTTTATTCTTTGGTTTTCATATGTCATATCATATTTTTGTCCATCTTTTTACTCTTTTGCTTATCCTTTCTACTATTCTTTCTTCTATACTCTCCTCCAGGCCTCTTTCTCCTGTCTTTTTCTTTCAGGCTCTAAGGCTTCTTTTAATTTTTCCTGTAAAGTTGGATTCTTTTTTATGAACTCTCTTAGTCTCTGTTTGTTTGTGAATGCTTTATACTTACCTTCATATTTGAAGGACAGTTTTTCTGGATAAAGAATTCTCGGCTGGCAGTTCTTCTCTTTTAGTATCTTAATTGTATCATACCACTGTCTACTCGCCTCCATGGTTTCTGTTGAGAAATCCACACTAAGTCTTACTGGGTGTCCCTTGCATGTGATGGTTTGCTGCTCCCTTGCTGCACTCAGAATTTTCTCTTTATCTTTGACATTTGACATTCTGAGTAGTAGGTGTCTTGGAGTAGGTCTATTCGGATTTACTCTGATTGGGGTATGCTGTGCTTCTTGGACATGTAAATTCATTTCTTTCACAATAGTCAGGAAATTTTCATCCATTATTTCCTGAAATATTATTTCTGCCCCTTTTCTCTACTCTTCTCCTTCTGGAACTCTCTTGACAAAAATGTTATCTTTCAAATCTCTGAGTCACTGCTTAATTTTTTCCATTCTTTTCTCTCTCTGTTCTTTTCTCTTACCAATTTCATCTGCTTTGTGTTCTGTATCACTTATTCTTTCTTCCATCATTTCAAGTCTGCTATTTTGTGCCACTATGTGTCTTTCATTCCCATAAGCTCTGTTACTTTTCTGCTCAGGATTTCAAAATCTTCTTTGCGCCTACCAATATCATCTTCTTCTTCTTTTTTTTAAACAATAATTAAAAAAAAAATTTTTTTTTTAAGATACTTAGATTACATAAATGTTACACAAAAATTATAGGGATTCCCATATGCCCCACCTCCCACAACTCCCACAACTTCCCACATAAACATCATTCATTAGTGTGGCACATCATCAGCAATAGATATGCACATCTTGGGGCTTTGCCACTAAGCATGGACCATAGTTCTTATTGTAGACAGTTCTGCATGTTATGTGATGATATAAAATGGCTTATATCTGTCATTGTAATGTCACTCAGGATAATTCCCAAGTCCCCAAAAAGCCCCTGTATTACAACTGCTTTTCCTTCTCCCTGCCCCCAAAGCATCCAGTGTTCACTGGCTCTACATCAATGTTGTAATTTCTTCCATTGCTTGAATCACAATATGTCTATAACAGAACACCAGTAAGTCCACTCTAGTCCATAGCTCTTTCCCCAATCCTGAGGAGTCTGGGATGGTGATGTCCACTCCACCTCCAAGTGAGAGGGGGGCTTATATCCCATGGATAAGATGGATGGGATTATCCTGCCTGCAACTGCAGAATTTCTCCATTCCCTGGGATGGCCATTGTCCATCATCATCTCCCCACCAGGTGTCCTGGGTGAGTCCATTGAGCTGTAGAGTAGGAGTTGCAGCTCCACTGAGGTTCCGGGCCCAGCTGGCACATAGACAGCCTAAAGACTCCAGTCTCTGGCTCCAGTCACTCTCAGGTGCAAGGATTCCAAATTAGGGCCCACTGATAAGGCACCAAACTCTGGGGCTGTCTGCCCTGATATAGGGCCCGGGTGTCTCCAGAGCCCTCAGGAGCCCCTCTGTTTGGGGTGATATCCACATTGGAAGCCTATGAGGTCCTAGTGAGATGTGTGTAAGCGTTATCTCTGGGATGACCTCCTGACTCACTTTGAAGTCTCTTAGCCATATGAACTCATTTGTCTTTACCTTTTCCCACTTTTATTTGAAATCTTTTTCCAGTCATATTGCCCGTTGGCACTTGTTAGTAACCCCATGTTGCCAGGGAGGCCCATCCCAGGGAGTCATGTCCCACGCTGGGATCAATGTCTTCTTGATGTCATTTATCTCTTTAACCATATTGTCTTTCAACTCATTAATTTGATTTTGGAAATTTGTGCACACCTCACTAATTATTTCTCTCAAATCCTGCATTTCCTCTGGGGCTTTGATATATTCCTTTTCTTGGGTAATGTTTTCCATTTTCTTAGTATGGCTCATAATTTTTTGCTGATGTCTAGGCATCTGATTAGTATGCAGTTTACTCAGATGCTCAATTTCTTTCTCTTTCATACAGATTTTGTGGCAGGAGGCTGTGTGTTACCACTGCTCTTTGATTCTTGGCTTGACCTGGACTGTTATGGTTGTCCCTGCTAGTAGCTCAAAACTGGGCTCTGGACTCAGTAATTGGTTGCAGACCTGCTTCCTAGGGTCTCAAGGATGGAGGCTATAAAGGCTGGAAAAGTCTTTCTTACGTATTTTTAATTTTACCACATGCGCTTCCTTGGTTTGCCAGCAGTTGGCACTCTTTGACAGCCCTCTCAGTTCAATGTCTTGTCGGAGTGTGTTTGTTGCAACAGAGACCAGATCAGTGTGATAGAGCTTCCTTCCTGGAGGCTAAGAGCCTTGTAATTCAAACTTTCTCAGAGACAATTCTCTAGCTTTCTCTGGCAGCCCCCTCCCTTTATCCCAATAGGAAATATTTCATTCCTCTCTGTGTTCTCAACAATCAGTCCTGGTTAGTGGAGATGGAGATTGGGAGGGTCATATATCTTTAGCCCCTTGTCAGTTCCCAAGGCAAACAATGGCATGGCCCCACCTGGCCTGGAAGGGTTGTGGGACACAGCAGACCAAATCTGTAGATCAAAATCTGAGTCAGCCTTAAGCTGTGTCCTTCTTTCTCTCCCCCTTCCTTGGAGGTGCATCCTCAACAATCAGCCCTGGCTAGAAGAGAGGGAGATTGAGAGGGTTGTAGTCCTCCAGTCCTGTGCCAGCCCCCAGGCAAACCACAGTGTGGTCCCACCCAGCCTGAAAGGGCTGGTGGGATACAGCAGAACAAATTTGTGGGTCAGAAGCTTTGTCAACCTTAGGCTGTGTCCGTCAGAGTCCCCTTTCCTGGGGTGGTGGATCCCTGGAGCCTCCTTTGTAGTCGCAGACCCAGAGGCCTGAGTATTCTAAAGTGTCTTTAGTGTGGGGGGGGCGGGTGGAGGCAGCAGCAGCCGCTGGTTTCAACTCACAGTTCTGTCCTTGTGATTCCTCTCCTTTTTCCTTCTCTCCTTTGGATGGTGTCCAGCCTTCACCCCGTGTCTTAAACTCTAGAAGATCTTTTTCCAGGATGTTTCAGCCTGTCCTTTAGCTATTTTTCTGGAGGATAAGAGAGTCCCATGTCTTTCTAGTCCATCTTTCTGGAAGTCACCATCCATAATTACTTTTTCAGAAACTTTCTGTCCTTTATATTTGTCCAACAAAGCCCTGGTTCTTCTTTAGCCTTGAACAAACGGGGACTATATTTTTTATTTATAGATAATTGTATATCTAACAAACACTTACATATCACTTACTAAGTGCCAAGCATCTTTCTAAGGGCTTTACCAATATTAACTCATTTAATTCTTATAATAAGCACATGTGGTGGGTACTGTACTGTGCTGATTTGTCAATCATATCTTTTTTTGTGAAGAGTCTGTTTAAATTGTTACACAATTTAATTGGGTTGTTGTCTTCTTTTTATTGAGTTACTGCCTTCTTTATATATTCTGGACACAAGCTCTTTATGTGACAGATGTTTTGTGAGTATTTTCTTCCAGTTTGTGGCTTGCCATTTCATTTTCTTAATTGCATGTTTCAAAGAGCAAACTTTTTAAATTTTGATTATGTCCAATATATCATGTTTCTTTTCTTTCATGTTTTGCTTTATGTAGGAATCAATGAAATTAAAAATATAAATAAATGAATAAATACAAAAAAATCAAAACAGTACAGAGGAGCTGAAGTGTGGCTATGGAGGTCTGGGGATATACCCTGAAGTGGTCCAAGTGTTTTGTTTTAAAATTTCAAGTGAAGTTTACATTCTATTTGATAAAATAACAATAACTTTATCCACTTTATTAAAAATAATGCTTTACATAACCAGTGAATGTATCTAATGCTCTAAGAAAAAGACCCAAATTTATTCCATGGCACAGTACCACATGCCTTTAGAACAAAAAAATTCTAGGTTGAGAATCATAGGACTGAATGGCCACTTGCTTCAGAAACCACAACTTTATTTGTATAATGAGTTCCAATGCAAACAGAAGAGATAAAGGATATATATTATATATATAGATTTAATTATGTAATGGATACTGTCTTCATCTTTCCTGACCATTGAATATATTATTAACTTTTTATGTAAGTTCAACTGCTTAAGTGTGTCTAGGCTACTAATAAACCTTCCTGAATCAAGAGCAGATGAGCAACTGGATATAAAAGAGAACAAATGCCTCAAAGAAAATCCAGAAGTGTCATCAACCCCTCTCAATCAGTTACATGTATTTTCCAAAAAGCTTATATTTGCCCGCAGCACAATGCTAAAGTTTTATTGACTTTTTCCAAAATTTCTGTATGAAATTATGATTATGATCTCACAGAGCTCAGGATTGCTGATTACAGGGCACATGTCTCTGGGAGGATCTTTCAAAGGAGCCAGTACCCCATGCAGTAGGGGGGGTGGGGCGGGGTGGAAGTACACAGGTACATTCTTGGCATGCCTTTGGTTCTGGAATCAAGTAGCTGACTAGGTTTACAATAAAGTTATTGAAGATTATTTATTATATAGTAATATTTATCCTTGAGTAAAATCTTAAAGAACAAGATTTTGAAAAAATCAATGCATTTAAAATAAGTAGTTTTAAAATTATGTATATTTGGAAGTTCCCTTAATTCTGAAAGAATGTACTCCCTTTTTTTGAAGATTAAAATTCATTTCTTCCTAGTTTAAAATATAATAACTAGTTCTACCTTCCCAAAGACAACTTCTCTTAATGCACATTTTCTTCCAGCACTTTGAAAAATGTATTTACAGAACTGTGACCATACCATTTTTTGCATGCGTGACCATACTCTTTATACGGTTTTATATCCTGTTTTTCAACTTAGCTTTAAAACATGAACTTTTGTTATAATATTCCAAAATATTCAAGCATATAACTTAAAAACCCATCAAGTAGATGTACCATAATTACTTTAGTTGATCCCATAATATATCACATGTAAATTTGCTATTGTAAAAGTGAACATTTTACTACATGAAACTCTTTCACAAATTTCAGATGACTTCTTTTAGTTAGGGTTTCAGTCAGGGTTCAACCAGAAAAGCAGAACTAGTAGGAAATATATATTAAGAGATTTATTGCAAAAAGTGGCTTACTTGATTGTGGAAGCTAGCTTAGCAAGTCCAAAATCCACAGGGCAGGATGTCAGAAGGGCAGGCTGAAGCTACTATCCACAGGCACAATATTTTCTTCAGGGAAGCCTCAGGGTTGCATTCAACTGAAAGAATAAGGTCCACCCAGATAATCTACTTCCCTTACTTTCAGCCAACTGATTATCGTCTTTAATTGGATCTTAAAAATACCTTCCCAGCAACACCTAGATTAGTATTTGTGAATAACTGGGAACTGTAGGTTAGCCAAAGTGAGAATCAAAAGACTATCACAGTTAGACTCTCAGAAGTAGAATTAGAGTCAAAAGAAATAAATTTTGGGAAATGGTTGTGGATCAAGCAATTGAGCTCCCTTTTACCATATGGAGGACCCGGGTTCGATTCCTGGGGCCTCCTGGTAAAAAAAAAAAAGAAAAGGAAAAAGGCATCCCAGACCAGCACAGAGCCATGTGGCGAAGCGATGCACCAAAAAAGACAATGATGCAACCAGATAGGAAAAAAAAAAACAAAACTAATTTTTTAAAAATTTGGATACATTTTTTCAAATTCCTTTTTAAAATGGTCATAACAATTACAATTTTGTTTACCTTCCCACTCTACTACTGCCTTCCCCTGAGGTAACAACTATACCACAAATCCCTAGCAGAGTTGAGAGCGTCCCTAAAATAAAAACTGTATCAGTGTCTCAAGATGGGCACATTTCCTGGCCCTAAGTGCTTTGGGACTTACTCCATTTCTACATCCAGTGCCTTGATACTTTATGAGCCTTACTGTACAACTGCCCATATCTGTTCATAGGTATGAATATAAAGAACAAATTTTTATTTATCATTGATAGTCAATTCATTAGGCATTTTAGAGGAGCTAAAAGTATGAATCCTGTCCTCAAAAAGTCCAAAGTTAAGCCCGAAATTGTCACATAAATATTTGATGCTATATTCATGTTAACATTTATTTTTGTATATTTCTCTGGGAAATGAGGCTATATATAAATATAAGGCAAGATTGACCTTTCTGGAGCTCCTTGTTTTTTCGGTAGATCTATGGAAATGTCCATATTATTCACTCACAGTAAGGCAGAGGTTAGCAGAGTGATTAATTGGTTGAATTTTGGCCCCAGTTTTCTCGTTTATAAGATAGAGATAGAACGATCGCTTTTGGTTGGTCGTATGGGGATTAAATGAGTCAGTAGACATGTAAAACATGTGGTGTGCACACTGCTGGTGTGATAGGTGTGTCAGTATGTGTGTGCAGAGGTTTTCTCCGCAGTATTTTCTATTTTCTTTCTGCCCACCCTCACCCCACCCCTACCCCCACCATTTAAGCAAAAAGTTGCCTTAGGAGCAGGAAGAAAATGGGGCTGGCTTGCAAATTGTTCTGGCTTTCCATTTCTTCAAAGCCTAAGAATTTCAGGGAATATAGAGGGTTTTGAAGGAAGAAGAAAAAAGGTGGGGTGTAATTCGAAGACAGAGGTAGAGTGCCTTGATAAAGTGTAAGGGAAAAAACGCTCCCCCAGAGTACAAAGAGGTTCCTAAGGGCTGAGAGAGGGGGAGGTGGGCTTGTGGATCCAGAGGGCAGGCGGGGCCTGCAGTGCTTCCCCCAGGCAGTGCCTCTGGCAGGGGAGCCTTAGGCTGCCTCACAGTGTGTGAGGATTCCTCCACCCTCAGGAGCTGCAAAGATTTGCCCAACCCGAAGGAGTTTTACCAACAGGGTCAAGGTAATCCCAAGGACAGCTGCAGATGGCCTGAAGGCCCTTGATGTCACTGCCTGTGGCTGCAGAGCCAGCACACAAGTCTGAAGGACTGATAAGTTTCACAGCTGCTTAACCAGAGAGGGCTTGGAGATCAAAATTAAGTGGGCTTGAAAAAAACAGACATAAGGTACAACTGGGGAAGGGGATGTGGCTCAGGCCACTGGGCTCCCACCTACCACATGGGGGGGTCTCTGGTTTGGATCCCGGTGCCTCCTAAAGAAGATAGTGAGCTAGTGCGATGGGTAGGCACAGTAAGCTGACACAACAAGAGACACAAGAAGAAAAAACATAATGAGAGACACAACAAAGTAGGGAACAGAGGTTCCTGGTGCCTCCTAAAGAAGACAGTGAGCTGACGCAACGGGCAGGAGCTGACACAACAATATGATGCAACAAGAGACACGGGGAGGAAAAAAACAATGAGAGACAAAACAAAAAGCAGGGAGCAGAGGTGGCTTAAGAGATTAGGCACCTCCCTCCCACATCAGAGGTCCAGGGTTTGGCTCCTGGTGCCTCCTAAAGAAACAAGGAAGACAAACAGACACAGCAAGTGCAAAACAACAAGGGGGTGGGGAGAAATAAATAAATAAAACAAATCATAAAAAAAAAAAGTACACCTTAATTTAACTGAGATTCAAATATGCAATACTCATGCAAAAAACTGTTATTAATGGCTATCATTGAGCCAGCATTCTCTGGCTATCTCTTCCTGCCTACTTCTGGGCCTTGCTGAATCAGTTATCTCCAATTTCGAAATTCCACCAAGTTCCTGTATCCCTCCTTTTCATTAACAATTTTCTTAAGAGTGTAGTTATACTTGGTATGTCTACTTAACTCCCATGGACTCCTCAACTGATTAGTTTAGCTTGTTTTCACTCCACTGAAGGAAATTGTTTTTACTAGTAAGACAATGACCTCTGGCTGGGCCAAATCTAAACATTTAGATGTTTTTCAAAACTACCTAGAAGGTATCCCTCCTTCTCGATTTTTTCATTATGCTCCTGCTCTCTTGGGTTAAGACTTGCTGTGTCATTCCTCATTTCTTTCCTTTTCTCAGCTCTCAAATCCAAGAGGAGACCAAATCTTGTTGCTTCTACCTAAAAAATAGTTCTTAGCCTCTCTACTTCTTCCCAATTTCTACCTATCATAGTAGAAATTATAGCTTTCATTTATATTTCAGTTAGAATATTTAATATCCCCTTAATTGGTCTTCTGGTTATCCTTCTCCCCTTCTTGTAGTCTGTATTTCACGCTGAAAACCAAAGTCCTGCATAGGCTGTATCTCCTATAAAGTTCTCTATTGTCTCTCCATTGCCCCTAGGATGAAATCCTAAAACCTATCTCAGTAGCTCTCACAGGGTGGTCCCTGGTCAGCAGGATCACCGGGGAATGTTAACAATGCAAGTTCTTGGGCCCCACCCCAGACCTAGAGACCCAAACCCTGGTCCAGTGATCTGAGATGCAACAAGCCCTCCAGGTGATTCTGATTTACACTAACATTTGAGAATCACTGTCTTAGCTGGCTACAGAAGAATCTTTTCTGGACACTACCATCCACACGTTGTAGCTTCCCCTGCATTCATATTCTCATGCACTTTATGCTCCTGCATAATTGACCTTCTCATATTGCAAATGCCAGACATTGGAACCGTTCATTCTGGCAGAAAAATGCCACACCTGCATTTTTCTTCTTTTCTTGGCAAATTGCTGTTATTTTTCAATATCCATCGCAAATACTGAGAGTATGAACTTCCCTCAGGAAACATAGTTGCTCTGTCCTCCGTCAGCTTTTTGTTTCCACCCCTGGTCCCAGTAGTAGCATTTGCCATGTTGCATTTTAACTTATCTAAATATGTAATATTTTCCTCTTCACTCTGTGACTTCCTCAGGCATGCAGGCATGTGACTTTCTTGTTCATCTCAGCACCCCAAGTGGCCTATCTTGCTGTTTTCTGGTTTTTCCTTCTTCTTCTTTCTCCCTCCTTACATGAGGGGTTTATAACTGTTTGGAAAATATTTTTGAAACAAAACATTTCTATTGGGCACCATAATGGTAATTTAAAGGCTTGACAACTATTATAACATTTTAAAGGCATTTATTGCAAATCAGAGTAACCAGTTTCCTATTGTCCACCTGCAAACATAAAATGACAATAATTATTTGAGAGGCAGTTGGATTCCTCTCATGCTCTTAGCATATGTTATTTCTATTCCTACTTTATCCATGTGTCCCAGTGGGCCCTTTTGTACAACTTCCTTTGTGACCCCAAGATTCGGACAACAAGAAAATAATGTTTCCCAGGTGATTTCTCTCTACTGTTCAAAAATCTTGTTGCCTTAGATTCAACAACTTCAATTCCCTCCTGTTATTATTATTATTTTAAAATCTGATTGCATTTCTCAGGTAAAGGAAAACTGTGTGGGTAAAGAGATGAAGGAAATAAAGAGTAAAGGAGACTCTTCACTGCCACCTCCTCAGGGTTTGGACTTTGTTTGTAAAATATAGCCCTCTCCCATTCCTCAGATTTAATTCATTAAGACAGACAGAACTGTAAATAAAAAGAGGCATCTTACTCTGGGTGTGAAAACTTATTACCTTAATATGAAAGCTGATATTTACTGATTAGTTTGGGATAGCTTTGTTATTTCAATAATAAGTAAAACTGTTTAGTAAATAACTGCATCAAAGCACCAAATTTAATTCATTAGCTTAAAAGCTTAATGCAGTTGCAAGTGGTGATTGTACATTGATAGAATCGTGTTGTTTGTTTCAAAGAAATGAAATTAAAGAGTTAGGTCAAAATAGATTCTTTTAATTACCAATAAAAAGCAAGCTGGAAAATTTTTGAGTAAAATCTGAAGAGGCAAAATCAACTAATAATTTTTAAATGACCTTGTTATTTCATCATTGGGTATTTGATATTCCTTGATTACTTCCACAGATTTGTTTCAGATGATATGGAGAAGACCACATCTGCAAAGACAAAAGCAGAGTGACTTCTTAAAGGTTACTTTCATTGTCATTGAAAGTGACAGATTTTTGATAAAACTCAGCGTTCACTCTGAACTATTATAGCAGTTTATTTTCAACAGCAAGTAATTCCAACTTGACACAATGGTTAATGAGGATATCTCATTCAAGAGCTAAATCTCCTAAACTCCTAGCCACTCAGTTTACTTCAAGTAAGGGCATTCAGGGTCAACCTGGAGCAGTTTCTTACAGAATAGAAATAGAACTATTACAATACTTTGAACTGCAGATAAATGAGAGGCATAAAATTGAGGTGCTTCTGATGTTCCATTTTAAGATAACAGCAATGGATCTATTTTCAAAGAAGTACATAAAACTGAAGCTTTTTGAGCCATAACATCTATGAAGAGGATTCATTAGGAGAGCAATTGTTTGAGGTGCTGATGTGTTGCCCATATGTCTCAAACTGCTGTAATGGTCCACTGAGGCCATATAATACAAGACTTTCTTTCCCTGCAGGTGCTGAAGAATGTACTTCCTTCAGGTCCTCATTCTACAACAGAGCCTGCACTTGAATTCTTTACCTTCTGCCAATGGTCAGAGGTTGTTGATCAGCTATCCCAAAACTTGTCTTCCCTGAGTATATCTAAACATTCACCCCAAATTTTTCCTGTTATTATGGTATCTATTATGATCATTTAGAGGCAGGAGAATAGATAGCCTCATTCTGTACTCTAAAAAATAAGAGGGAGGCAGGCAGTCAGAACTTCCGGGAAGATGGCAGACTAGAAACACAAGAGACTCTCTTCTCTTCCAGAAAAATAGCTAGAAGACAGGCTGAAACAGCCAGGAAAAAAAATCTTCTAAGGTTTAGGATACCAGGTGAAGGCTGGACACCACTCAAAGAGACAGGGACAAAGGAGAAGAGTAAAAACTGTGAGCTAAAATGAGCAGCAGCTACTGCCGGCCCCCTCTCCCACACTAAAGACACTTTTCAATTCTCAGGCCTCGGCTACAGACAAAGGGGGCTCCAGGGATCCACCACCCCAGGAAAGGGAGAGGGACACTGCCTAAGGCTGACTCAGCTTTTGACCCACAAATTTGGTCTGCTATATCCCATGAGCCCTTCCAGGCAGGGAGGGGCTGGGCCATTATTTGCCTTGGGAGCCAACTCCAGACTAAAGAATTCCAGGACTAAAGAAATCCAACCCTCCCAATCTCCCTCTCTGCTAACCAGGACTGATTGTTAAGGATGTAGAGAAGAGTAGAATTATTTCCTACCTGGGAAAAGGGAGAGGGCTGCCAGCAAAGGCAGGAGAACTGTCTCTAAGAAAGCTTGAATTACAAGACTCTTAGCCTCCAGGCAGGAGCCTCTACCACAATGATCCAGTTCATGTTGCAGCAAACACACTCCAACCAGGCATTGAACTGAGAGGGTTGCCAAAGAGCACCTCTGCTGTCAGATCAAGGAGGTGCATGTGAGAAAATTAAAAGTAAATATGTAAGAGAGTTTTTTTCTGGCCTTTATAGCCTCTCACCCCAAGTCCCTATAAAGCCAGTCTGCAACCCATTACTGGGTCCAGAGCCCAGTTTTAAGCAACTAATAGGGACAATTCTAAAGACCCAGGTTGAACCAAGAATCAAAGAACAGCAGTAAAACACAGCCTTCCACCACTAAATCCCTATGAAAGAGAGAGAAATTGGGCACCTGAATAAACTACCATCCTACTCAGATGTCTAGACATCAGCAAAAAATTATGATCCATACCAAGAAAAAGGAAGACAAGGCCCAGGAAAAAAAAAAAATCAAAGCCCCAGAAAAGACACAGGATTTGAGACAACTAATTAATGAAATGAATACATATTTTCAAAATCAAATTAATGAATTGAAAGACAATACAGATGGGAAGCAGATGTGGCTTAATCGATAGGGCTCCCATTTACCATATGGGAGGCCCCAGGTTCGATTCCCGGGGCCTCCTGGTGAAGGCAAGCCAGCCTGCGTGGTGCGGTGAGCTGGCGCAGCAAGACGACCCAACAAAGGGAAACAAGCAGACACAGAAAAATGCAAAAGCAAATGGACACAGCAAGCACAAGCAGCAAGGGGGGGATAAATAAATAAATAAAATCTTAAAAAAAAAAAAAAAAGAAAGAAAGACAATATGGCTAAAGAGATATCATCGACATTG
>JAQZBX010028672.1:0-27697 GCA_029593785.1 Cabassous unicinctus
CCTTAAGGAAGAATGTCATCTGTATGCAAATCACTCTGAAACAGTCATAAACCTGCAAAATAAAACCCACCAACTTCAGGAAGATGCAACCTTTATGGGCACCTGAACTTTTCTACTTTTGTGGTCCAGTATCATTTTATTGGGATTTTCGATTATTAAATGTACAAATAAAGTTAAGAAAAAAAAAAAAAAAGACAAAAAAAAAAACCAGTACTGGGGAGCAGGTTTAGCTCAGTGGTTGAGCGCCTACTTCCCAGTATGAGGTCCTGGGTTCAATCCCCACTACCTCCTAAAAAACAGTACTTTTATTTTATTAGATGACACTATTTCAGTAAATTATTTGAGTGCTTCTGTGTGCCCAGCTTTCTGTTAAGAGCTAAAGAAAATCAGGGGCTACCAAAGTAGGCTATAATCCTGTCCCTGCTTTTAAGGTTATTCAAATTGTTGGTGAGAAAAGATTGGAAGATTTAGAAGACAATGCAAGACTTTTTTTTTTTTTTTTAATTTAAGTGTGCAGCCCTTGCTAAACACACGGGACTGATGGGACAGCCTTTTAGAGGAATGCTATTTTGTAAAAAGCATACAGTTCTCTCTTTTCTAGTAAGAGTACTAAGTTTCCTTTTGATATTAACTTAATATTCTTTTCTGATATTAACCAGACCTATATATTTGGCCTTTATATATTACACTACATTGTTGTGATTTCTAAAATATTTTGTTTTCCCTACTACTATTATGATTTGGGACTTCATAGTATTGTTTCAAATATTAGTGTAAGAGACTTTAATTTAGTTCCTGAATATTAAAAATAGTTTTATGTCATTTCTCTTTTAAACGGAGGATCTGAACAAATTGTAAATTTTTATAAATTTTATCTTGGAAATTAGTTTATTCATTATGTTTAATTTTAGGAAATGGTGCTCTTGCAGAACATTCTGAAAATGTGCATATTTCAGGAG
The DNA here is from genome assembly GCA_029593785.1 of Cabassous unicinctus. Taxonomy (NCBI): domain Eukaryota; kingdom Metazoa; phylum Chordata; class Mammalia; order Cingulata; family Chlamyphoridae; genus Cabassous; species Cabassous unicinctus. The sequence goes on from JAQZBX010028672.1 coordinate 960, forward strand.
TGTCAACTGGTAAGTCATTTTTTGTAATGTTTAAATTTCATGCATGACTTAAATGGTAAATATTGAAAGCCACCTGGTATCTTATAAAGTGATATTTGACTATAAAAAGTATTACTGCTTTTTGCAGCATGTAATAAGGAGTGAAGCAACTGGAACATGGAGAAATTCTCATAAGATTAAATTGATACATGCATGGCCTTGGACTGATTATACTTTTCCAAACGGACTGCATAATTATTTTTTCTTACAAACATTGAACCAAGAGAAGAGTTAGCTTAAGTTGAATTAGTGTTTTCCTTCTATACAGTTATATGAAATGAAATTTATTAAATTATAATTTTGAATTCTATTCCTAACCTTCATTAGAGCCTTAGAAATTAAACATTTCGCTTAATTTTTAGATTAAACTGCTACTCTACATAAAACTATTGTACTTGGGTGCACAATTTATTTGCTATTTAAAAGCAACCCAATAACATATTTATGTCCATGTAATTCAGAAACTTGTAAATGCATTTTTCCATTCATCTTTTTTAACTTAATAATTATTTAAAGGCTCATAACTATTAAAATTTTCATCCTTATAAGACTTCCACAACTATGTTACCATTTTTGCTGAATCACCTACAACTGCTAGGAGAACAAAAACATTTCTTCTTTCATATACTAAAATAGGGTTTCTTATTGTTATTTTATTCTTTTCCTATAATCCTGGTAAGTTTTGAGTAGTTAAAAAAAATTGCACTTATCTTGAAGGTAGTTAAAATGGGAATATGTTATGTTGTATATATGTTACTCCAATAAAAATGTTTTTTAAAAATTGTACTTAATATCATGCCACTGATTGATTTATGTCATCTTATAATTTGTTTGGTTATTTTTCCTCATGTGATACAAATCTGAAAGTTTGCTCTTTTGTTTTATGTCTGACTTTATATTCAGGAAGTTGATAGACTTAACAAATAGTATAAGAGTTAATGTGTCTTAGTCAAATACATTGACAAACCTAGTTTCCTGAAAATGAAAAGCAAGTGCCTCTGTAGCCAGCATTAATTCTTTCACAGTTTGTTTCGCCATTTTCATATACTTTCAGATGATGTATAGCTATATACATCAAGTAAAAATAAGCTTATGAACTTAATTTTTCCCTTTTTCTTTTTCTTTTGAATAGTTAATGAGAATTATGATCATTTTTCCAAATTGTGACTATGAAGAAAGAAGTTGCTTACAAAGCTTTAATTTATTTGACCAAATGGTTATTGTCTAATTCAATGGCTTCCAAAATGTTTGATCACAAGACCCCTTTGTGCTTTCAGAAATTCTTGAGGATGTCAGATTTTTGCTTGTGTGAGTTATATATACCTATATTTATTGTTAGAAATTAAAAACAAAAAAGTATTTAAAAATTTGTTATTTGAAAATAGTAATAAGCTTATCATGTTATATGAAAATATATTTTCCCAGAAAACATTAATAAGAAGAATGATGTTATTTTATAATTTTACAAAGTCTTTAATATTTGGCTTAAAAAAAGATAACTGGATTCTCATATCTAGTTCTGCATATCTTTTACAACATTGTTTGGTTGATGTAGATGAAAGCTGTTCAGCCTCACACTGATATGTAATTAGAAAAGTGAGGAGTAATAGCCTTTCAGATAATTGTGAGTATTCTTCTGATAGTGCACCAAAACTCTACAAGTGGTAGTTTCTTAAAGTTAGCTGCAGTGTGAAATCTAAAACCACATTAGTAGACTTTTTATGTTCTGTTACATTAAAATCCAATTGGCCTTTCTTGGACTTTGAATGAAATTCTTTAACTTGGTTTATATGCATTGGTTATTTGCACAATATTAGTTCACTAAGTAATGCAATTTATTATGGAGTGTGAGAAGTTATGGAAATTTGGACAGATCCAGTATTAAATTCTAAATTTTGCTTCAACTCATTGTGATTAGGTTCTACTTCTTATATTTATCTGTTTGCTTGAAATTAAACTACTAGGCTCTTGTTGAGCATTGTAGTTACTCTTAAGTCCTATTTGAAAAAAAATCCATCAATAAAAAATGAATACCAGACATTTATTTATAACTGTGCATTAAATATATTTATGTTTCAATAAAATACTTAATTTTAGAGGCCAGTGAAAGCTTAATAATAATGGCTTATTTTTCCTAAAAGGTTGGTCTTATACAATCTTTCTTCTATGGAATATGAGTAATATTTAAAATCTTTTCCAATTATAACATTATAAAGGTAAATAGATATATCTCAAATGGTGCTTTTGGGTACATAGATTCATTGCAGTTTTTCTTTGGCCACTGTGGAGCTAGAGAATATGTCATGATTGATATAGATAAACCTTCTCAATTCCTAGTATCCCTAGTTGAAATTTGGGCCCCTTTCAGTACTGGTGTAAATAGAGTACTAGCCTTTGGAAGAACCTCTAATGTAGGACTTGCTTTCTCTTGAGACCAGCAAGCAGCAGAAGTGGTGACCTGCCTAGGTAGTCTGTGGTGCTACTGTTTCTACTCTATACCCTTTCCTTTCACCTCTTCTGTTCAGTTTGAAAGTGCTTAGTGCCCTAGTCCAGCCATTCTTTGCATTTTGTAAAGTTAATTGCCAATTTTAGAATGAATGTTAATATGCCAACATTTAGGGTTACCATGCAGTTTATTGTCCAAATCAGGACACTTTGAAAATGAAAGGATACGCAATTTTTAATTTTGCAGGCACCACAGACAAAACCAGGACTGTCTTGAACAAAGTGGAATGTATAGTCATCCTATCTATAATGAATTCAATTCATTTAGCATGTATTGAGCACCTGATATGCACCTTGTGTCAAGAAGGGTGAGAATAAATAAAATATTCTTGTCTCAAGAAACCTAACCTAACCTAATGGGGGAAGCAAGCATGTCCACAGTGTACCCATAACGTTATGAATCCTATAGCAAATCGTGAGCATATTAAATTAGATAATGAATTTACAAAAGGCCTAGGTATAATGGCTGGTAAATAGTAAATGATACAATATTAGGTCTTGCTATTTTATTAATTAGAAATAGTATTAAGTAGTTTTGTTTACTCATACAAATTTTTATGGAAATTATTAATTTTTGATATATTCTGATAATATACTTTTGTTCTTTGCTTGGAATAATTTGTTTCTATTTCTAAAATTTTCATCTTTCTTTATTGGGTAAAACTTTATTTTATATACTTTTTTTTCTTTAATTTAGAACTTGTCCTGGTCCAGAATGGTACATTCATTCATATAGAAATAGAGAAAGGAGAAAAGACAAATGGTATTTTTGTAAATCTAATAATATGTGAAAATCATTATAAATTATAGAAACTGTCAAGTAATTTAATTGTATATATAAGAGAGTAGGAAGGGCTATTTTAATGTTCTTTTTTAAAAATGTCTAATTAAATGTCTAATGTTCTTTTCTAAATCTCTGAATTTAAGTGGCTAAATTACTGCTCATCTGCTACCTGCAGTTAAGGATTTTTTTAGGTCAGGTTGACTTGTAACAAGGCCTTTTGCACATTTTAAACAAATATATTTGATTTTTTAAAATTTATCTAAATTGAAGTTTATTCTATAATCAATGATATTGATTTGTCAGGTAATTCTAAAAATAGTAGCTTATGCCCTCCCTGAACATAATCAGATCAAACCAAGTGTTTTGCTTGTTTTCACAAATTCTATTTATTATACAAGTTTCATTAAACATGTATAAAAATTGTAAAAAAGCAAAATGATTAAGAAAATCATCCATTAACCAGACCTTCCAATGTAATTAATGATAGTATTTTATTTCATTTGTCCTTTTTTATGTATACCTTAAAAATAATTGTAAATGCATTTGAAATATAACTAAATTTTATCTCTTGCCCTTTCTTTTTAAGATTTTATGAAATTCATTTAATTTTTTCATTAGCCTTCATAACCATTATTTTAATGCTTGTATAAAATTTTCATCAAGTAACTATATTGTAATGTTCTTAAACATATCAATGGGTTGTTTCTAATGGACATTCTCTAGTTTGGATAAGACTGCAGGGAACATATTAATATATATCTGGCCTTTTTTATTTATAAGAATATTTTTTCAGTATAGATTGCTAGACATGGAATTACTATATCAAAGATTATGAATAATTTAATGATTCTAGAAACCTTTTGACAGATTGTTTTTGAAAAGGGTTATACCAGTTTATACAAATTATCTGCAATGAATGAGAACACTCAGGCATTTTTTTTTCCTGTCTAACTTTTTTTCTTGCCATGTTTATATTAAAGCCTCAACCTTTTATTTTCCCCAGACTGTTCAGAAATGTTTACTTCTTTTTTTGACTCATAGCCTAGAGTTGTAATATTGCAAAGAAAAAGAAATGAGATTGACTCTCCTTTGTAGTTAATCAAAAGTTTTTGAAAAAAGATTTTCTGGTTACTGTTGGGACTTCCTGTTTTCTCAGGTAGAAGGTTTTTACATTTGGGGTTTAACAAACTGTTCCAACTCACCAGTGATACAGCTTCTAAACATTCCTACCTTGTAACACTAGCTGAAAGCTCTATCTGAGGTTAGCTGGATCTTGAGTCTGCTCTACATTTGACTTGAAATCTTTTGTCATGGCAAAGCTGACATTTCTGAGAAAAGAGAGTAACTACTTAGGAAGATCCTCTCTTAGTCCTTGTTCCTATTAACTGAATTAGCAGAGTATATGAAATAAATTTCAAATAGTCAAGCATTGCTTTTCTTTTTTTCTGTTAGAATTTTTGTCAAAATCATCACCATTTCTTTTTGTGTGTTTGCATTTTGTAGTTTTTGTTGTACTAAAAGGCCTAGCACTCTGCTGATCCTATAAGCCTTTTAAAAATAATTTAGTTTTGGCCTTTTAATTAATTAATTTTAAATATTTAAAAAAAATTTTTTAAAGGTACATAGATTACATAAATGTTACATAAAAAATTCAGGGATTCCCACATGCCCCGCTCCCCATACCCATTTCCCACATAAACAACATCCTTCATTTGTGTGGTACATTCATTGCAATTGATAAATGCATTTTGGGGCATTGTCACTGAGCATGGATTATAGTTTACATTGTAGTTTATACTCTTTCCCGTACAATTCTGTAGGTTATGGGAAGATATATAATGGCCTATATCTGTCATTGAAATGTCATTCAGGACGATTCCAAAGTCCAGAAAATGCCCCCGTATTACACCTGTTTTTCCCTCTCCTTTCCCTCAGAGCCTCCAGTGGCCACTGCTTCCACATCAATGTTGTAATTTCTTCTGTCACAGTAAGTCTATAGTAGAATACCAGTAAGTCCACTCTAGTCCATGGTTCATTCCCAGATCCTGAGGATTCTGGGATGGTGATGTCCATTCCACCTCTAATTGAGAAGGGGCTTCGATCCCATACAGTAAAGATTTATTTTTATTTATTTATTTATTTATTTATCCCCCGCCCCCCATTGTTTTTGTGTTCGCTGTCTGTGTGCTCTTCTGTGTCTGCTTGTCTTCTCTTTAGGCGGTACCAGGAACCGATACTGGGACCTTCCAGAGTGGGGAGAGAGGCGCTCAATCTCTTGCGCCATCTCAGCTCCCTGTTTTGGCCTTTTTAATTGGGACATATTATTTTCTAACTTGCAGTTAATTTGCTCATTTCACTCAACATAATGTCCTCAGAGTTCATCCATGTTGTCACATGCATCATGACTTCATTTCTTTTTATGGCTGAATAATGGTCCATTGTATGTATATACCACATTTTTTTTAACAAATCAATTTTATTGATACATATCAGTAAAGCATACAATTCATCCAAAGTGTGCAATCAGTGGTATTTGCTATAATCACATAGTTGTGCATTCTTCAGTCATTATTAGAGCATTTTCATTATTTCAATATTAATAATAATAAAATACAGACAAACAAGAAAATTCTTCACCTCTCAATCTCTGTTTCCCCTGCTGTGCATAGCTATTACTGGCTATTCTTGCACAATTATTTATTTATTAAGCAGTTTTATTGAGATATATTCACATACCATACAATCTATCTAAAGGGTATGGTCATTGCCTTTTAGTGTAATCACAATGCTGTGCATTCATTATCACAAAAAGTTTTATAACTATTTCATTACTCCAAAAAGAAAAACTCCACATCTCTTAGCATACCTTCCCTAGCCCTATATAACCACTAATCAACTTTCATCTTTATAAATTAATTTATATTTACATTTTATATAAATGAAATCATGCAATATGTTACACAATATATTTAGTTCATAGTAGCGCAGTCACACAGTATTTGTCCTTTTGTGTCTGGCTTGCTTTACTCAACATAATGTCCTCCAGGTTCATCCAGGTTGTCATCTGCTTTACAACTTCATTTCTTCTTACAGCTGCATAATATTCCATCTTGTGAATGCTCCACATTTTGTTTATCCATTCATTGGTTGATGGGCACTTGGGTTGCTTCTGTCTTTTGGCAACGGTGAATAATGTCACTATGAACATTGTTGTGCAAATATCTGAGTCCCTGCTTTCAATTCTGATTATATACCTAGTAATGGGATTGCTGGATCATATAGTAATTCTATACTTAGTTTCCTGAGGAACTGCTAACTGTCTTCCATAGCAGCTGCACCATTTTACATTCCCACCAGCAGTGAATGAGTGTTTCTCCACATCTTCTCCAACACTTGTAGTTTTCCGTTTCTTTAATAGCCATTCTAGTGGGTATGAAATGGGATTTCATTGTGGTTTTGATTTGCATTTTCCTAATAGCTAATGATGTAGAGCATCTTTTCATGTGGTTTTCAGCCATTTGTATACCCTCTTTGGAGAAATGTCTAAGTGTTTTGCCCATTTTTTAATTGGGTTGTTTGGTTTTTTTTATCATTGAGTTGTAGGATTTCTTTATATATTCTGGATATTGAATCCTTATCAGATATGTGGTTTCCAAATATTTTCTTCTATTTAGTAGGTTGTCTTTTCACCTTTGTGACAAAGTGTTTGGAAGCACAAAAGTTTTTAATTTTGAAGAGGTTCCATTTATCAATGTTTTCTTTCATTGCTTGAGTTCCGTGTATAAAATTCAAGAAACCATTGTCCAACATCAGATCCTAAGGATGCTTCCTTATATTTTCTAGGAGTTTTATAGTTCTGGCTCTTTTATTTAGGTCTTTGATCTATTTTGAGTTAATTTTTGTCTATGGTGTGAGATAGGGGTCCTCTTTGATTCTTTTGCCTATGGATATCCAGTTCTCCCAGCACCATTTGTTAAAGACACTATTCCTTCCCAGTTGATTGGATTTGGCTGCCTTGTCAAAAATCACTTGGCCATAGATGTGAGGGTCAATTTCTGATCTCTTATTTCAATTTCATTGGTCAATAATTCTATCCTTATGCCTATACCTGCAGTTTTGACCACTGTAGCTTTGTAATATGCTTCAAAATCAGGAATTGTGAGTCCTCCAAGTTCATTGTTCTTTTTCAAGATGTTTTGGCTATTTGGGGCCCCTTGCCTTTCCAAATAAATTTGGTAATTGGCTTTTCCATTTCTGCAAAGGAGGCTGTTGGAATTTTGATTATGATTGCATTGAATCTGTAAACCATTTTGGGTAGATATGACATCTTAATGATATTTAGTCTTCAGGTTACTATTTTTTTTAATGTTCCACCCCCCCACCCTGCCCCAGAAGACTCCCTCTTCTGTCTGCTTGTTGTCTGCTTGTTGTCTGTTCTTTGTGTCTGCTCATTGTCTCTGCTCGTTGTGTCCACTCATCTGCTCATCTTCTTTAGGGGGCACTGGGAGCTGAACCCGGGACCTCCCATGTGGGAGGCAGGCACCCAACTGCTTGAGCCGCATCTGCTCCCACTATTCATTTTTTATTTTTTTAAACATTTATTTTATTTATTTATTCCCCCCCCTTGTTGTTTTTGCACCCACTGTCTTGCTTTCTGTGCCCATTCGCTGTGTGCTCTCTGTGTCTGCTTGTCTTCTCCTCTCGTCTTCTCTTTAGGAGGCACCAGGAACCAATCCTGGGACGTCTGATGTGGGAGAGAGGCACTCAATCGCTTGAGCCACCTCAGCTCCCTGCTTTGTTGTGTCTCTCATTGTCTATCCTCTTTGTCTCTTTTTGTTGTGCCAGCTTTCCACGCAGGCCAGCTTTCCGCGCATGCCAGCTCGTTTTCACCAGGAGGCCCCAGGAAACAAACGCAGGACCTCCATATGGTAGACGGGAGCCCAATCGCTTGAGCCACATCCGCTTCCCAACATTGTTACTTTTAATTTTAAAGACATTTATTTATGAGACACTTAAGCTTTTAAGAGTAAAGCACTCCCATTAAGTTTACGAAAGGAAAGTAATGGTTTTATTATAATTTTTATATGTTATATTATAATTATATATGATATATACTATATAATTGTATCTTATTTATAATGTTCTATTATACAATAATATATTTAATAGGAAACATATTTCTATAGTTTAATCATAACATTTTATATATTATAAAAATTGAACAATTTATAGCAAGATTGTTTTTACATTTTTAAATATTATATTATTATTAAAAACAATAATAAGCTCAGCGTTAGAATAGTATATGTGAGTACTGGGACCATCGACAGAGCAGGTTGTGATGTGACTGAAAGTATGACACAAGGATGTGATGTTTAGGTGGTGGAAGTGAAGTTCAGCTGGATGTATGCATGGACCAATTCTAGTAAAGGTATAAAAACAAGTTCTGTTTAAACACGTAACATTTTCTTTTCTATTCTGTAACTTTGAGTATGATTCTTTTCCCACTTTGAGAATCGTTCTTCAAAGTATGGTAGTATGTTAATTATTTGTGATTTTGCCAAAGCATTAATTTAAATTGAATGTACTTTGCAACTATTGTGCAAAAGTCTGTCTCTTAGCAGGTGAGTAAACTGGACTTAGGGGTTGATTTGATTTTAAACTGTAGTAATAGAAATACACTATCTAGAACAAAGCAGATGATAGTTGTTCTTTACTTTTCTTATATAATGCACTCAAGTATTATGTTTCTTTCTGGGTTTAACCCTTGACCATCGATACTAGGAGAACTGGAACATTCCCAGAAAAAGAAGATGAATATAATAAAAACCAGGCAAAGTGATGGAGATGGCTTAGAAAATCATGAGATTCAAACCCAATTTATGTTTGCTCAGGTGCTGATTTCTGCCTTACCAACCCTTTTGTGCTTCCAGCAGGAGTGACAGTAAGCTTCAAAAAATCAGTAACACTTCTTACTGAGGAAATAATAGTGGCTTCTTTAGCATTTTAGTCTTCTTTAGTCCTTAAAGTTTGAGAATGTAAGCACCATATGAATAGGTTTTATGCCCTTACAGGAAAAAAAAAAAAAGTCCTTTTATGCAAATGATAAAAAAAGGATTCTTTTTTTCTAATTCACTTCATCTTACACCTTGCTAGAAAAACTCAAAATTACCTCTTACTACTTTTAAGGGTAGATTCAGTTTCTCTGTTTTCCCTGCCTTTACTCATTTTGTCTGTGATCCTATTGGAATTAGGAAAACAGTATTTTTTTGTCTATTTTTCCTTTTTATCTGTTTATCCATATTTTGTGCCTCTTCTGACTACCATGTAACCCTTGATTATTTTTTCATTCTGGGCATTAGTGGCCTTCAAGAAACCAAGGAGTTATCTGCCTTGATTAAGCTGATGATCAAATAAAATATTTTGGTCCTTAAAGGGCATCCTAGAATAGTAGGAGTAATAAATGTTTTACTGCATTCATTCTTAAGTATTTGTGCAAAAGCAGAGGAATATTCATGAAAATTATAAACACCTGGATGTAGGATTTCTTGCTTGCCATAAAGATGTGATTTCTGGTATACATCTGACAATAATGAGAGACCTTAGTAGGGGTGATGGGTTAATATAAATTATTCTGTTTATAATGATTCTTACCTTTTAAATAATTAAAACTTCCCCATCTTGGACCAGTAATTGTTGCAATCAGAGTACTAGTAATTATTTCCATAAAAAGAGTTCAGTTTCCTGACTTCTTAAAAAGGGGGGGTGGGGGTGGTTAAATTTTGGAGTAATTCTAAGGAAATACTACTTGTGTCCAATCTCCATCTCTGTCTGGCTCTACCAATCCTCAGTGTGTTGACTGTTCTGTCATTTCCACTATGGCAGAGCTCAGCTCAGGTACCAGGTGGTCAGAAAACCATTCAAGGAGTCTGAGCAACAAAGTGTCAAAGAAATCAAGACACTAGGTCTGGGCAACAAACCCATTCAAGTCACAAGAAGACTTTCAAACTGAAGCAGTTTCTTCCTAGCCATGGCATTTGTATATGTTTCCTGTTGAGGTTTCAGGGCTTAGCCATCATGGACAAAGGGCTGCTCTAGTACTTTAACTTCATTTATCTTACAGATCCTGACTACTCAGTTGATCGCTTGCCCTGTGTTCTCAGTAGCCCACAAGACTTATTTCACACTGACGTGCTTGCTTTGGTAAAGATTTCATATCCCTCCAATCTTAACCATCTCTAAGAATACTACCATTTTTGTTAGTCATCCAGCCTTCTCTCTTTTTCCCCTTCCCAATCCCTGTTTCCTTTGAAATCTTTCCCTCAGCCTTCACTTCATTCCCTTATTGCTACTATTCTACTTCATGCCTTAATCATCTTACCTGTAATTAAATGTACATTTTTTCTTGCTATTAAAGGTAGTTTCTAGAATGCTGTTTATAAAATCTCTCTCTCTCTTTTTTTAAATTCCAAAAAAAGTTAAGTAGTTTAGGCCTGCTTGCAATCCCTAGATAGGTGTCTAGGAAGCAAATTTTTGAAGCTTTAAAACTAAGCATATCCTTTTCTCTGTCTTATATGATTCTCTACCCTTTCTTTCCATACTAATATAGGACCAGTAAGACTTTTTTTTTCCCCCAAATAGACCACTTTTGTCTTGATTGAAATTCTATTGAGGCAGCTCCTGTTACCCCCCTGATTATTTTTCCAAGTGTCATAGGGAGCTCTCTAGGGGGTAGTAGTATGTCTTCGTGGTTAAGACTGCGGCCTTTGAAACCCATTGCCTGTCCCAACTGTGACACTTAATAGCTTTGTGACCTTAAGAAAATCACTTAATTTCTCTGTTATAAAACAAGACAATAATAGTAATAATTAAATTAGAAAAGACATGAGAAAAGAAAGTACCTGATACATATATGAGCTCAAAAAATGTTAGCAATTTTTATTACATTATCATCAGCCATGGGCTCTACAGGCCTCACCATACCCCTCACTTTGATGGTATTCACAGACATTGAACTTATGAACCATAAGCTTGTGTCTTGCAACAGAAATCTCATCCTCAGCACTGTTCACCATACATAGCCTTTAAGTTTTCAAACTCGTACTCTTCTCCTAAATTAACATTGGGCCAAAAAGTATCTGATTTTTATGCTAATCATCTAAGAACATATTCTAATTTTTCCATTTCTAAATGCCTTTTATTGCTTGCATAGGCACAGTATTTTTCCATATAGTGCATGATTCACTTGTTAACCTTCAGAATCATTCTTACACTCTCATTACATAAAGCCATTCAACAATCACCATTTGCTTACTAGTTTTCTATTTGGGAAGTGGTATTTCAGAAATTAAAAGTACATTTATTTACATTGGAATCAAACCCTTCTTATTAGCATTTTCAACACTTGGAATTACTTTTGTATTTATCAGCCATAGTGGAATTAATAATGTTTATGAAACACTCTATACTCAGAAAAATGAAATGGTGGCCACAATTGACCATTGGTGGTCAATTGAATAAATGCTATCCTCTGCTTATGAACAGGGTAAGCATGCTTTTCTTCTTTATTGAAACTTTCATAAAGTAAAATTTTATAAATAGAAGAGCTTTAGTATTTGCTTTTTAACTTATCTCTTTGCCTCACTCTTTTCTCTTCCCATGCTGCAAAGTAATCTTTATGAAATATTTGGATCACATTACTTCCTTTCATAGTAGCCTACCTTGACTTGATTGATTAGTGTCTATGGATTAGTGTCATAATTGGGATTGTTTTAATTGTTCTCATTGTCTAATTTTTATAGTTTGGAATGTACTCTTTTCTCTGACTCTATTTACTTCTGTTCTAGAAAAGAAGTCCTTCATTATAGACAAGTATAACCCTCTCTCTCCTATACTTGCCTAATGCAAATTTTTTTGTGTGTGGACCTTTTTTTTCTTTTTAATAATACATGTATATATGGCACTTTTTAAAAGTTACATTAAATATGCATTATATCATTTAGTACTATATTGTCCTGTATACTTTGTGTGATAACTATTTAGATGTTAATAAACATATTATTTTTACAAAACTATAATTTCCATGAGTGCATGAATTCTCTTTACTTCTCTTGTGTCCTTCTCATATGCCCTATGTAGTTAGAGGTGGTCAGTGAATGTAGTTGATTTTTGCTTGCATTTCAGTTTTGTGATTTATTAAAACCAAAGGCACAAAGATTTCATATCGCTTTTAGTCTCAACTACTTTTAGTCAGAAAGTGTCGATCCTTGTCAGTTTTGAAAAGAAATCCAGTTCTTTATCTGTGGAACAGGAAACTACCTTTTTCTTTTACAAGTAGTTCAGCTCTAATCATTATATTTCATTACCAACCTCTTTTTTCAGGCTTTAAAACCATGGAGTCTCAAATTGATGGGCAGTCTATTTAACATTTTGAAGTCATCTTCTCCTCTTCTGTATGTCCTCTAATGAGAGGTTTTTTGAATCTTCCTATTTTTTAAATGCTTTAATGATAATAGGTATGGTGCATTCATCCAGTTTTTAAACCATAGTTCTGTGCTTCTCTGTGGGATTATTGAAATGGTATCAGGATAAACATGAAGAAATCTTGCATATTTCTCAATCGGTTTTACTTTCTGTTTTCTAAACTACACAGTTTAGAAAACTGGTTGTATTTGAAACCAGGAAACAAATCTAAAAACCTTTATTAAGAACTCCATCAGAGAATCTCTACCTGTTCATTCTTCATTTAAACCTCCCTTTCTTAGATGACAGCATACATGATAAGTTAAAATCTGCAGGTATTTAGTTTAGCCTTTTAGTGAGATTAACTGCTACCATTTGTATTAATACTCTTGTCTGTTATTTTTTCATTCCAGATGTCTTACGTATTAGATTCTCTATGAATTAAATAGGCTTTTGGGGGGTCTAGTCAGGTTACTAATCACTATATAGTCCTCTGAAGAAGATTGTGTCCAAGTTGAAAGCTGCTTTCTTTGAATATACATTAGGAACCACATTAATTTGTAGGTTTCTATTTCTAGAGTCATAGGAAATATATTAAAAAGTAGCGATACTGTCATTATATGAAATACTTGAATCTTTGTTTATCTAAAAATACTGACCAAAGTAAATTAAGTAGATATGTTTCTTGTAGATGTATATGTTAAAAGATAAATAGTACTAGTAAAGAAAGATACTCTTTCAAGAACAAAAAATTGATACTGGTAATTAATAGATATGTTCAAGAAGCAAAATGAGCAAAGACTAAAATACAGGCATTTTTTTACATAACACTACATATGTGCTCCTGGAATACCTTACATTCTGTAAAGTCACACACTAAAATTATAAGGCTTATGAGAAAAAGAGAGCACAGATCATTTAAAACTTGTATAACTTTTTAAATATAGCCCTACAAGATACTGTTCTGAATATTAGCACAAATATCTACTAGTGTTTGCACCTAGAGTCAGGCTATCCTTTTCAGCTCCGTACTCTGGAGTTCATGCTTCCTCATTAAAGACATTTGCATTTAACAGAGACCGATTTCATCAAAACTCAGAATTATCCTTCATTAAAGTGGGGTTCTCTGTTTTTATTTCTTTTTTATAGCAGAGGAATGTCTTCAAATCTTCATTTGTGCTTATAGCTTCCCGAGATAGCTTAACATAGAGGAAAGCCAAGCATTCCTTAAGCTAGTCAAGCAACAGCTTCTAGCAATAAAGGAAGGGGTCCTATAGGATTTTTATATTCTTTCCTAAACTGTGAAAACTCCTACCTTTGGTTGATTCATATCATTAACATACCAGGAATAAAATCTTAAACAAGTTTACATTATATGCAGTGACAGTATTTCTCTATTTTCAATCACATATAAGCTAATTCTCATTGAAGAATTAACAAAACAGACTGCACCTAAAATAATTATTTATAAATAATAGAGAAGGTACAGGTAGAATGAATGTAGGTAAAGGAAAGTCAGGCTTGGTATATCCTAAATTGCAGGTTGTCAAAATGTAGAAAGATGAGGTTCAAACCAGCAGAACCATATAAACAGTTTTGATTTAAAACAGAAATATTCATTTCCTAAAGCAAAGCTTTTAAATTATGTGTTCCATCCCCATCTTTACCTCATCTTTATCGCAGCTTCTACCCATGGCAGATAACCAGAATCATGGCATATATTTTCATTCTTTCCAGAGTCTAATGGTGCCCAGCACATATTAAATGAACGATCATTGTCCTCTTTCCCACTTCGTCTGAACATAGCCCCTATAACCATCTCAATTCAGTATACCAGACAATAACTACAAACCAATCTTACTTGGCATATAATGTGATATTATTTATTGACAGTTTGCTGTAATCCAAACAGTGTGCTAAATCCTTTACCAAAATGTTATTTAGTCTTTCCAACACCCTGTGAGCTATGTAGTGGTTTAATCTCCATTTTACAAGGGAGGAAATGGAGGCTTAGGTATTATCAAATTGATCTTAATAAGCTGCCTCAAATCTTTTGTGTTAAAATGTATAATATATAATGAATAACAATAATATAAATATAATAAACATAGGGAAAATGAAATTACAGTGGGTAGTAGTGCTTGAGATAAAGTATTAGATGAGTTGGGATTGGGAAGGAATTATAATGCACCAAAATAATGTAAAAGATGACTCAGAGGAAACCAATTGGGACATTGGGGCAGATGTATAAGGATAGAAAACAGACCTTGATTCCCCAAAAGGTGGTGAGGGCAGCCTCAATTTCTCCTTTTAAATGTCCATTTCTGGTTCCTATGAGACCTGGCTTTACTTTTTTTCCCAGTCCTTGAAAGTCCTTAAGATTGCCTGTAGTATTTTTAAAGTAAATTCTCTTTGTGCCTAAA
Source organism: Cabassous unicinctus (assembly GCA_029593785.1). Classification (NCBI taxonomy): domain Eukaryota; kingdom Metazoa; phylum Chordata; class Mammalia; order Cingulata; family Chlamyphoridae; genus Cabassous; species Cabassous unicinctus. Next base: position 16,173 of record JAQZBX010028672.1, read on the forward strand.
TTTGGTGACATGACTATTCCTTCAACCAAATGTCTAAGAGTAGGGAGAGACCAGCAGATGCCGCCATGTGAGAGAGGAGTCCAGGATCATTGGCAGCCAGTCTTCAGGAAGAAAGCATCACCTTGATGGTGCCTTGATTTGGACGTTTTCATGGCCTCAAAAGTGTAAACTTGTAAGCTAATAAATTACCATTGTTAAAAAACCAACCCATTTTATGGTATCTGTTTTCATCAGCTTAGCAAACTTAAAATACTTGGCTGACTTGGTTTCTGTGGAGTTATGGTAAAAATTGGAAATTTAATTTTGATGGTTCAAAGAGAAAATGCAAAGTGAGAAAAATAAGTAAAAATTTATTGATGCATCCTGATGATGAAGGAAGAGGTGAATGATTTAGAGCTGAAATAGACCTTGGAGATATTCCAATAGCAACTCCTTATTTTAACAAATGAGGAAACCAAAACCCAAAAAGGTTTAGTTATTTACACTATGGCAAAGCCAGTAAGTGGCAGACACAGCAGACATCGTCTTTAAGTTGTTGTTTTTTTTTTTAATATTTATTTATCCCCCTCCTTGCTGCTTGTGCTCATTGTGTCCATTTGCTGTTCGTTTTTCTGTGTCTGCTTGTCTCCTTTTGTTGCATCATCTTGCTCACCACACCATATGGGCCGGATTGCCTTCACCAGGAGGCCCTGGGAATTGAACCTGGGGCCTCCCATATGGTAAACGGGAGCCCAACCAATTGAGCCACAGCCGCTTCCCTCGTCTTTAAGTTTTTTATTCCAAATCTACCAGTATGTTCAGTCAAACTGATAACACGAAAGGGAGGGAAAATTTTTTAAATGGCTTATAATGCTAATCTTATTCTTTTAGGGTTTGAATTTATTTCTTATATATAGAAGGAATAAGGTGTGGTTTTGCTAAGGTATGCCCAGTGTAGTGTATTGTATGCACAAAAACACGTTGACAAAAAAACTTTGGCTAACCTTTGGACAATTGATCTTTGACAACGGTGCCACATCCATTCAGTGAGAAAAGAATATTCTCTTCAAAAAATGGTGCTGGGAGAACTGGATATCCCTATATAAAAGAAAGAAAGTAGATCTCTACCCACACCATCCATATACAAAAATTAACTCAAAATTAATCAAAGGCCTAAATATAAGAAATAAAACTATGAAACTCATAGAAGAGGGAAGCAGATGTGGCTCAAGCGATTGGGCTTCCGTCTACCATATAGGAGGTCCGGGGTTCAATTCCCGGGGCCTCCTGGTGAAAAGCAAGCTGGCCCGAGCGGAGAGCTGGCCTGCGCAGGAGTGCTGGCCCATGTGGAAAGCTGGCGCAGCAAGATGATGCAACAAAAAGAGACACAGAAGAGAGACAATAAGAAACACAGCAGGCCAAGGAGCTGAGGTGGTGCAAGAGATTGAGCAGCCTCTCTCCGCTCTGGAACGTCCCAGGATCGGTTCCTGGTGCCACATAAAGAGAAGACAAGCACACACAGAAGAACACACAGAGAGCAGACAGCAAGCACAAAAACAACAGTGGGGTGGGGGAGAAATAAATCTTAAAAAAAAAAAACTCATAGAAGAAAACATCAGGAAACATCTTCCGGACCTCATGTCAGGCAGAGTGGTTTCTTAGACTTTACACCACAGGCATGAGCAACAAAATAAAAAATATTGATAAGTGGGACTTAATCAAAATTAAAAATTTTTGTTTATCAAAGGACCTTATCAAGAAAGTAAATAGACAACTTATAAAATGGGAGACAATATTTGGAAAACATAGATTGGAAAAGTGCTTAATATCCAGAATATATAAAGAACTCCTACAACTCAACAATACAAAGACAGCCCAAATTAAAAATGGGCAAAAGATTTGAATAGACATTTCTCCAAAGAAGATACACAAATAACCAAAAAACATGAAAAGATGCTTAATATCATTAGCCATCAGGGAAATGCAAATCAAACCTACAATGAGATACTGTCTCACACCCAGTAGAATGGATTCTGTTAAAAAAAAAAAAAAAAAAGAAAAATAACAAGGACTAGAGAGGATGTGGAGAAATAGGAACACTCATTTATTGTTGGTGGGGATATAAAATGAAGCAGCTGCTGTGGAAAACAATTTAGTGGTTTCTCTGAATGTTAAATATAGAATTACCATTTGGCCCTGCAGTCCCACTTCTAGGTTAATACCCAAAAGAACTGAAAGCAGGGATTCAAACAGATGTTTGTGCACTGATTTTCATAGTGGCATTATTCACAGTGCCAAAAGATAGAAGCAACCCAAATGTCCATCAACAGATGAATAAACAAGATGTGTTATATACACACAGTGGAATGTTATTTGACCATAAAAAGGAATGAAATTCTGATGCATATTACAACATGGGGTAACTGAAGACACGTTGAGTGAAATAAACCTGATGCAAACAGATAAATACTGTATGTCTCACTTATATGAAACAACAGAATATGCAAACTCATAAAATCAGAAACTCTAGAATACAGGTAACCAGGAGAATGGGGAGTTAATTGGTATGGAGTCTTTGGGGTGATGGTAAAATTTTGGCAATGGATGAAAATTTTGGCAATTCACCAATGAATTGTATATTTGAAAAGGGAAATTTTAGGTTGTATATAAGTTACCACACACACAAACACATAAACCCATAGAACTGTACAACACAAAGAGTGAACCCTAACATAAATGGTGGGCTAAATTTGATAGCATAATTATAATGATACTATGTCATCATAGTACTTTATAATAAGTACCACACTAATACAAATGTTAATAATAGAGAAGACTGTGTGGAAAAGGGACGGTATATGGGAACTTCTGCATGATTTTTCTGTAAACCTCTTAAGTGCTCTAATAAAACAAAAAAGGCATTGGCTGGATCGTGTTGCAAATATACAAAATTAAAATGTATTCATAACCAATTAAGGAAAAATTTTATACTATAGTTTTATTTTTGGGGAAAATCATTAATATTTTAATATTACCAAAGTATTTACTGAATCAGAAATGTAAAACACTGAATCTTAACCATTCTTGTTTGCATGTGGTATGTCTTGGCTTTGGGCAGTTATGTGAATATAAAATATTCACAACATTTGTTTTTGAGCTTCTGTACCAGAACATAACTTTAGTTTTTAGTATAAGAGCACCACCTATGGGTTTCTGAGGAATTCGGGGGAAAAAATTTAAATTCTTTCTAGTTTTTTCCTATAGTTAGTCTATCCATTTGTTTATTAGTTACCCATTTTCTGCTTTGCCAGAAATTATTCCCCACGCTGCCTCTTAGTGTTTGGCTGTATCCCACTGCTGCTAAATCAGCTAGTATTTGAGTACTTACATGACAGTACAGTGTTCTAATTCTAAGTTAAATACAATTTAACTCAAAATTGTATTCTCTTTAATGTAGATTAATGTTTTAATGAAAATGAAGTTTTCCACATTCGGGAAGAATGGTGATGACTGTTTTGCTTGTTTATTTGTATTTGTTTGTATCTTCATTAAGTTAAGAATTTATTATACTACTTCAGAAAGCAAAAGGTAATGAAGGAAAAAATGGTGGTCTTACAAATGATTTAAGTTACCTTTTTCATTAAGTTATTATGATAATCAGAGCAAAGTGGAAGCAAAACTCTGGTGCTTTATTGTTAATACACTCTTAAAATAGAACTATGTTTGGATAAATTTAATGTTTTCTAAAGTATCATTAATATTTACATTTTTTATAAGGAAATTTACTTAGTGAATTTAGCAACTAAAAAACACGGAAGCTTTATGCATGGGCAATGAGATGCTTGCTAGGCCCTTGATATATATATCCTTGAATTCTATGCCATGAATATTCATGTTTTAGTAGTGATCAAAACAAGATAATTTTGCTAATGTACCCTAATTCCAGAGTAGAGTCATTATCAGCATGAACATTTTTTTTGGCAGTAGAATAGACTTTTAAAACCTTGATTGCATGTTTTCTTCAGCAAATGGGTTATTCTATAGAAGTAAGAATTGATTCTTCAAGTAATAAAGCTTGTTTTATTTTGATTATTATGGATGAAACTTTTCTAACTTACATAGTATGCTTTCCAGCATTCTTAACCTGAATTGAACAGACTATAACCTCTGTTGAAAAATTAAAAGGTTGGTTTTTTTTTTTTCCAAATTATAATTGTAACAGTGATATTTGGCTATTTATAAATTGGGTCTTTAACCTAACAGAACTCAAAAAGCATGGTAGTTCAGGCCATGTGTTGTACCAGATATTTTGCTTACACTGATTCATTTATTCACTTAACAGCCCTTTTAGATAGGTATGAAAATTAATTTATTAATTATTATGATATAATGCAACAGTTTTTTTCTTTTGGAAGATAGGCAATAATGTACAGATTCTAAGATGTGCTTTTTGGGTTCAATATATCCTTTTTATTATTTTTCTGAAAATCGCTTCCATCACTTCTGATAACTGTGTTCCCCTGGCAGCTGTTCTTACCACTTCTAATTTGCTGCTGCTTATTTACTATGACTTTAAAAATCAAATAATCCAATTTGTTGAAATTGTATTAATTAGAGGTTCAGGACGTTAAATTCTACTGAAGGCTTAAACATTTTTCACATATTTTTTGTAACCCAGTGATTTTTTTTTTTTTTTCTTAAATTGGGCGAGAGTAAACTTACTGAATAGATAAGATGTTAACTATGTTATATGTAATCACATAATATTTTAATCTTTGACTATTTCAGTCCTTTATTTTTTAAATAATTCAGGAAATCATTTTTGATCTGCTAGTAAAGTTTGGAAGTTTTAATAAAAAAGCTACTTTGCAGTAATTTTGAAATATTTTGTCTCTCTATTCAACCATCCACTAACTTCTTAACAAAAATTGCAATCCAGCATTTTACTATTATGTTTATATGAGCCTTCTCTTACTTATTTTGTGCAGAAGACTGTTTTTGTAATATTCTTTGATTTTAAGTATATTCAAAGCAGCATGATGCTCATAAGAATCTAAACACAGTAATTCAATAAACATTGAACTTTAGGTAGTTCATACTAAGGAAAATACATTTAAAAGGTAATATTTGAGAATAGATGGATAGGTAGGTAGGTAGGTAGGTAGATTTCCATGGCTAAAACTAACAGTCCTGACTCTTTAAATTGTTAAGATATCTAAATTGAAATCTTCCATGCCTTCCTAAAATGTGTACTTAATTAGGATAAAAGACTTTGTCTAAAAGGGAAGACAATAAAATCTCATTAGAATAATACAAGCTTTTTAAGGTTGATAATACCACATTTTATTGTGTATAGTTTATCTGAAATTTTTATTAAAAAATAAACACTGATTTACTTAATGTTTTGTTTTAAAATATAATAATTAGCTAAGATTGCTTTGGCTATCTTCCAGCTTGTGGAGAGACTCCAGAACAAATTCGAGGACCAAGTGGGATAATCACGAGCCCAGGCTGGCCTTCTGAATATCCTACCAAAATCAACTGTAGCTGGTTCATAAAGGCAAACCCAGGAGAAATCATTACCATAAGGTAATTCTGATACCTTTCTGTTTTACTATATAATATTTTGTTGTAAAATATAAATTCAACATTTCATTACTTCACATGCAGTAATATAAAAGGAAGCTTCTCAGAAAATATAATAAATTACAGCTCTCAGTACATCTTAAGGGAAAAAATAATGGTCCATCTTTCACCTACTATTAGTATGGCATGTGTTTTGCCCTAATGGTGGTAATCTACTTGGGGATATCGCTCATTATCTTGGTCTCACTAGCAGGGTCATCTACCTAATTGAGTTTAAATTGCTGTAGGTGTGTGCATGCATGTTTGTGTTTGTATATACATATATACACACACATATGTCTGTCTGTATGTGTAAAACTTGAAATAAGCTAATGATAGATTCTAAATCTGGAAAAATCTTTCTCTTTTTTTTTTTTATAACTTTCAAACAAAAAAAACATTTGTTAAAAATACAAAGTGAAAGGCATTCCTAGGAGAAATGACCATAAGTTTAAGATTTTAAGAATAAATATTATATACATTAGAAAGATTAAGATTAATTTTAAAAACAAAGTGAGTTGGTTGCATAGAAAAGCAGTGTAGGAAATACATATTAAGGAGAAAAAAATTCAGCAGAACTACAAATTGTTTGCTTAAGGAAATTATATCAGGGCCAGTAGAAAAGAATATTTGTTTGCCTGAAGGCACACACACACACACAAATAGTGTGCCTGAACAAAAACTGCAGTTGTAACTATAAGTAAGAATGTCATTCCCATTCTGGAGATGGCATTCTGTTGTATAAAGGCACCTTTGGCATCCTTTCATGTGTAATGTTTTTGTGGGTAAGAATCATGGAATTTTAGATTTAGAAAGGACTTTGCAGATCAGACTCAAATGCCTTCATTTTACTTTTTTTTTTTTTTAATATTTATTTTATCCATTTATTTCTTCCCCTCCCCTCATTGTTTTTGCTTTCGCTGTCCACTCTCCACATGCTCCTTTCTGTGTCTGCCTGTCCCCTCCTCAGGAGGCACCAGGAGCTAACTAATCCCGGGACCCTCCGGAGTTGGGGAGAGGCGCTCAATCTCCTGCACCACCTCAGCTCCCTGTACTGCTGTGTCTCCCATTGTCTCTCCTCTGTGTCACCCTTGCTGTGTCATCTCACTGCTCCAGCTCTCCTGCGTGGGCCAGCCTGCCCTTCACCAGGAGGCCCCAGGAATCGAACCCTGGACCTCCCACATGGTAGACAGGAATCCAATCACTTGAGCCACATCCATTTCCCCATTTTACATTTTTAAAAATGGGTCTTGTTAATTTAGCCTACTTTTAGTCTTCCTTTTTTATATTCATTAACTAATGAGAGAACCAGTCTCTCTTGAGAATCATAACTGTAGTCTATCCCCTTTTTTCTGTGGCATAAAGAGGGGCCATATGGCTTGTTTTACTTTTAGTGCCCTCTGCCTCAGGCCACATCTCCTGGAACCTTGGAGTTGATCTTATATAGAAGCTGCTCCACTCCACTGCTCCACTGTGAGAATGTAATTCTCTTGCCTGGTTGATTGGTAAGATGCACCATTAAGGTTATCCTTCTGAAACATGACTAGTGTTGGAATCTGAACAGTATGCCTATTTTCTGTTACTTGTAATATAACTAAGTATTAATGTGTTTTAAAAATAATATAATTTTTACTATATTTCAAGTATAGGATTTCTTTTTAACATAAAAATAGAATTTATGGAGATTATCTTTTAAACTAAAAATCCAACCCCGAAGTTAAACTTGCCTCCTATCAGCTCAGTTCTGTAAAACTTGGAAATTCTTGCAGGACAGAGGAGGTTGTTACCTCCTCTGGCATATCGCCACCTGGTTCTGTTCATGTGTGGATCCTTGATTTCACAGTGGGAGAAAACACTGAAAACCAAGAACAATACAGAAAGGCAGAACAAAATTATAGCTAGTCCTATAAAGAGAGAATTTCTAAATTCTAGAAGGATTTCATGATTTTGGACTTACACAGCCTACTAAGGATGAGAAGGTAATTTTGGTAATTGTCCTAGTTCTTTAATGAAGTTGTCATTGCCATGATAATACCAACATTTGAGAAAGATGACACACACACACATACACAAAGACAGATAAGTTTCACATATGAATATTTATATAAAATCAATAAATTGGGGTGTGGGTATAGCTCAGTGGTTGAGTGCCTGCTTCCCATGTATGAGGTCCTGGTACCTCCTAAAAAAAAATTGATAAATTATTTAAAAGACTCATATGCCATAATCAAGTATGATTCATCTAGGCATATAAAAATGAATTAGTATTAGGAAGTTTTTAATTAATTTACCATATTAATGAGTCAAAAGAAAAAGCATATTTTTATCTAGAATAGATACAAGCTTTAAAGCATTTTGGTAAAAAGAAAATCAACATTCCTGAATTTAAAATAATATTGAAATCCTTAGTAAGATAAGATTAGAAATATGATTTTTTAAAATCTAGATAAAAGAGTAAAACTAAAATTACTCTAAACAAACAATACTGAAAGCTCTCTCTATATAAAACTAGAGGATGATAACATAAAGATGCTTTTACTTTACTCCTCTCCCTTGAAACCCAGCAAAATCAACAAAGGCCTTATCCATAGGAGATAGAGGGTTGGATTATAGTTCCCTGCTTGAAGCCAAGAACGAGGGTCGGCTGTTTTACTCAACAAAAGAGGCTGAAATAAACTTCTGATAACCACTGCCTGATCTTTTATAGGGCTGAGCACTTACAAATATGAATTTAACTCCTCCATCTACTGACTGCAGTACTCTGAACCACCATTTTAAGACTGCTTCTGGAATGGAGATCTAGGTGGAGGCAACTACAACACAGACATGATTGGGAACATAGAGGGAGAGAGGGGAAAAAAAAAAAAAGAGAAAACCATAACTCTTTCCCCAAAATAATCCTGCAACCATAAATTCCAGAATATGTGAAAAAATCTGATGCTAAGAAAAATAGTCAACAAAATCAAGTTGGAACACAGATTTACTGCAGAAAAATAAATTTTATTATTTTAGGGTTCTTTCTTAACCTTTTATATACTATGTACACTTTTGATAATCTGGTGAAACCTGTGGACCCTTTCCCTGAATAATGTTTTTAAATGCATGAATTAAAGCACATAGCATTACAATGGGAACCAATTACATTGAAATATAGCTACCAGGACCTTTAAAAATTTGTAATATAAACATATTAACAAGATCAAGTGATGGTTCTAATAACTACTGTAATTTCAAAGTAGTTATGAGTGTACATAATATTTCTAGCTATCTGTAAAAACTGAAATATAATATGGAAATATCTGTGATTTCTATTAATGACAGAGTGACAAGTACTTTTAATACTCTTAAGGTTTGTTTATATTCATAATCAAAGGAAATGCTAAATTTCAGTGAGAAGTTAGTGAAAATAAAGTTGTAATGTTTTTTGTTTTTTGACAGAACAGAAACAATGATACCCTTATCTGGACTTTTTTTTTTTTTAAGTGTTTAAAGTATTTGGATCAAAACATCTAAAATAACTACTGAAAAAATGGAAACAACAACCTTGAACATCTAGTAGAGGGGAAAAAACTTAAAAGAAAAACTTTATTAATATAAAAGAAGATAAGAAAGGATGAAAAATAAGAACTGCATTCCCCTCTCCCCCACATAAAGATATTAAATTAAAAACACATGGATTAATTCATCTATCTTTTAAAAGACAGATGATCTGATTAGGTTTATTGGTTGATTGGTTTATATGATCTCACTATAGGCTTATAAAAACATACCTAAATAAAACTAATGTAGAAAGTCTAAAAAAGGGAGTAGAAAAAGATAAGCTTTGGAAGTATTGATCAAGAGAAAGCTAGTATAGCAAGAGTAACATCAGATGTAATTGAATTTAAAGTATGGAAGATTAGTAACAAATGGAATAATCCACCAGGAAGATGTAATAGTGGTAAACTTTGTGTACTATGTATTAGTCAGCCAAAGGGGTGCTGATGGCAAAATACCAGAAATCTGTTGGCTTTTATAAGAGGTTATTTGTTTGAGGTAGAAGCCTACAGTTTTCAGGCCATAAAGCATAAGTTACTTCCCTCACCAAAGTCTGTTGCCACGTGTTGGAGCAAGATGGCTGCTGACATCTGCAAGGGTTCAGGCTTCCTGGGTTCCTCTTTTCCAGGGGCTTTCCTCTCTCCAGGCTCAGCTGCTCTGCTCTCTCAAGGCCAGCTGTAGACTATCAGGCAAATGGCTCCTCTTTCTTCCCAGGGCCTCTGCTGTGTCTAAGGAGCAGTCTCTATTCCTCTGTGTTCTTCTCCTGTGTGCTTACTGGCCCGGCTCCAGCTCAAAACTCCAACCTCCCTTCTCTGCCATGTGGTTTTTCTGTGAGACCCCACCCACCAAGGGGGTGGGGACTCCATGTCCTACTGATGTGGCCCAATCAAAGTCCTAATCATTATTTAATCAAGTAAAAGTGAAACCCCTGAATCTAATATAATCTAATATGCCCAGAGGAACAAATCAGTTTACAAACATAATCCAGTATCTATTTTTTGGAATTCATAAACAGTATCAAACTGCTACACTCTAATAACATACTCTAAAATATATGCAAAGGAAAAAGTGGGGAATTACCAAGCAAGTTAGACTAATCCACAGCCACAGTGGGAAAGTTTAGACACACTTTTAATCAGAATATAATAAGTTGAACAGAAAAAAATTAATAAAGATAAAGAAGATTTGACAGAATTAACAAACTTGATCCAGTAGAAGTATGGATTGTGTTTGTGTGTATGTTTTTTCACAAATAGAGAGTACATGCTTTTTAAAGACTTGGAGAACATTTATTAAAAAATTGATTATGCACTAAATCACAAAGGAATTCTGAATGCATTTCAGGGACTCTACATCATTCAGACTGTGTTCTCTGACCACAGTGCAATTAAATTGAAAACCAGCAATAAAAAGTTGGGGAAAAAATAACAAACCCCTTATGTTTGGAATCATATTCTTAGATAACTCCTGTATTAAAGAGGATATCATTTTTAAATCAGTGCATTTAAAGCTGAAAGTTTTTCTCGAAGTACTTTTTCAGTGTGTTCCAACAGCTTTTAATATATAATATTTTTACTGTGGTTATTATAGAGATACATGTGTAAGGATACTTCAAAGCATTGTTCATAATAGTAAAAACAAACTGGAAACAATCAAATTATCAGCCTTTTTTACAGTTATTCAGAATATTAAAAAGGAAATATCCCCATATAATTCTGAGTTAATTAGACTTAATTATCACTTTTTAAGGCAAAGGCAAGGAGATAAAAATCAGATCTTCACTTTTTGGTGAGACTTGTACAGATGGAGGAAAATCATATTTTGATTTCTCCTTTTTCATAAGCAGTGCCTAATTTTGTATGCGCTTTTATTTTTTTCTTTTTACTCATGTCCATATTTCATGAAGATTTAATGTTTGGCTGTAAAGTGATTTCTATTAAAAACTATCCTCAAACTGAGGGACTTTTCATTGAAAAAAAATTAGTTCATTTTTAATTTTTTTACTTTGCTCAGATTTGTGCTGTTTACTCTCCTAAAGATGTAAGCTTATAAACATTACATTAAGCAGGTAAATGAACCAATGTAGTCTAAAAGAAGGCTGAATATCTGTGCCTGTACTTCAGTTCATCAGATTACAGGATGGTGTTTCTGGTTCCAACATGGAACAATTTAGGATGTTCTGAATTTGTTGTAGTCTTTCCTAAACACACACATCCCCCCAAGAAAAAGAAAAGTGCCTACCATCACCTGTTTTTTAGTATTATTTTGGAGTTCAGTATTATTTATGAAAAAGAAGTATTGTTCTGGGATGTAGGAAAGATATATATAGATAGATAGATAGATAGATAGATAATATATATATATATATATATATATATATATAT
>JAQZBX010028673.1:0-27692 GCA_029593785.1 Cabassous unicinctus
GATATCATTTCTGAAAGGTATTATTACTTAAATCTTAGGCTGGTGTTATTGTAGATAACAGGTGACACATACTTTTAAAGATGTCCCAATGTTGCCTCAGTTTCTCTAGACATAATATAACTGATATCACAAGACCCTCAGGGACAAGCCTGGACAGAGCACACCAGAGTGAGGGCCACACTGAAGTCTTCACCTATTCAAAGATTCCTGTCATCTCTAGGTTCCCAATCCACAACATGAAAAGAAAACCAGGGATCATCACACTACTGAGGAGAGGCTCTATATAGGTAAAAACTAGTTCAAGAATACAACAAAATGGTAGTATTTGCTTGATCTCAGAAAATTAACTTAAAATATCTATTTTTGGAAAGATGAGGGTAGATGAAGTTTTTCATATATGGTGGGGTGTAGGATGGATGAAAAAGAGAGACATGTATGTGTTTACAAACAGAAATATGTACCCACAATAATCAGCCAATGCGGTAAGAAGTGGGAAATTCTGCAAAAGGAGGAATGGGGGCTGAGGCTGGAAAAGGAGTTTTACTGTTTGTCACAATAAACATTATGAATTATTTTTATACTCTTGGCATGGGTAATTTGGTTACAATTTAAAAGAAATAAAGAATGAAAATAGTACAGAGTGAAATGATACAAAGTAGGTGGTTTGATTAAAGAAACTGATTTGTATCTGCAACAATAGTGCAGAAAACTTCCCGTCATCCCTTGCAATCACATTCACACAAAGAACAGAAAAGAACCTCATTTCATATATTTTTATAGTTTTTTTCCACAATTGCTGTTGTTAATTTTTAATTGATGAAAGTAAAGCTATAGAGTTAGACATATGATAAAACTGTATAGAGAAAGCCCTGGGTGTCCCTTAGAGATCCCCCTCAAAAGTGCCCTCTTAAGTTTCCTCTTTATCTTTTGAATTTTTAAATCCCCACCAAGGCAATTAACCCAGGGAGCAAATCAAGCCCCTAGTTCATTTCCTTGGGCTCAATAAAGAATAAAGCTCTCCTGCCCTAAAGCTTCTCTATCAGATGTACAAACCCTGGTCTGTTCAGTAGAATTCAAACAAATTTGCTTTCTATGTCTAAAAAAAATCTTTTTCCATCCTAGAACTCCAAAGCTACTTCCATTTTGGCTGCAGTAAACTTTGGTGTCCCAAGTAAAATGCCATATTCTGCATACTCTACTCTGATTTTTCTTTCAGAGATACATATAGACAGGAAAAGAGACAAAAAGGATGTATTTGTACATGAAAAAGTACATTGAGCAAAATATATTTAAAAAACATTTATTCATTATTGATCTCAATGATCTATAAGAACTGAATCACAACAGCTATTACCAATAATAATATATTTTATTACTAATATTTCAACTTTATTCTTTTCAGATTTTTTCATTTCACATGGTGAATATCTGTTCTTGTTTTCTTTATCATCAAATATTACTATTTTAAAATTTTGATCCATATATTCTTAGACTTCTGCTTCCCAGGTCATATAATGTCCAGTTGTTGTTTCTCTTTAAGGTAGCCGTGCTTCTAGTTGCCTCATGACCCTTGAATTCATTTACCCTGTAGAAAGTTGGGATTGGATGGTTACCAGACCCTGATTGATGCCAGGCAATAGTGTGTTCAAGAAAGGAGAGGGGAGGGGAGGGAGTAGCCTTTGGGCAGAGAGCTTGCAGCAGCCCAGGCCCTATGGACACTCACCTGTGAAGTCTTAAGGTCGAAGGAAATCTTCATGTCAAGGCTTTACTTTCAAGTCTCCAGGAACATGCAGCATTGGGATCAGACTGGAATCAACTGGCTGTGGGACCTTGGAGAAAGGAGGGTCTGAACATATTATTCCCTACTTTTTGTCCCTGTTCCTCATCCAGCAGGGCTTTTGTGCAGCTCTGACTTTACTCCTGTTGACACTATTTTAAAGACCTGAAATTTGCCACTGATTCCTCGTGTTAGGGCAGGTAGGCAAAGCTTTTCGGAAATCAAGGAGTGAGGAGAGCCCAGTGCAGAACTGAAAGCACTTCTCTTCAGCCTTGCTCTCATGGGTGTGGAAGGCAGCCTGTGCACCAAGTTGGACCTGGTTTCTCACCTTCTCAGCTATGCACAAACACAAATGCACACATGGGTACGCATACACATGCACACCCCAGACCAAAAAAGTGTTTCCTCCTCCCAGAGTTTTGCCATGATTGGGGGTTTGCCTGTTCCTGGATACCATGTTTTCATCTGCAGCTTTTTCAAGGACAGATTTCATGGGACAGAGTCAGCAGACTCTGTTATTTCACCATCTTGTTAGGAGCAGGACCTTTATTTTGTGGTTTCAACTTCATTTAATATCAAAAGTGTTTTCCAGAGCTCTGACAAGGGCTGGATTCCTGAGATGAGTGTCTCTTGAGCCCCTGACTCATGGAATACCGTGGAGATTCTATGGTTGGCTCATTTACTCAAAACCTCAACTTTCAGTTCAACCTGAACACCAAGCCTGCTGCTAAAGCCGCATTCACAGGCCCAGCTCTGACTTTGCCTCTCCCAGGCTGAATCAGCTTTCAAGGACCATCAACAGTAGTCTAACTTTAGGACACATTAAACTCCTGATTTCTCAACTCTCTAAAACACATTAAACTCTTTATTCCTTAACTCTCTAAAACACATTAAACTCTCAATTCCTCAACTTGGTTTTCAGGGCCCCTGACTGGACTCACATTCCCTTTCCAGCATCACCTCCATTGCTCCCCAGCACTTTCTCTGTACCTTAGTCATGCTGTTCTCCATGCACCTCTACTAACCCTCTCCATCCTGGCTCAGAGAGGGAGAGAAGTGAAGTCCCACCTCCTTGAGCATGGGGACTCCCACTGTCTGTCACTCAAATCCACATCATGGGAGTTTTCTCTGAATAGAACTTGTTAAACCAGGGATTATACTTAGAAATCCCAGAGATATCCACAAAGTAAATGCTAAAATGATGGGGAAGTTTTAGAGCCCCCTTCAAACAGCACTGTTGGCTGCTCAGCACATGTCCAGTCCCAGCTCAGGGCTGCAGGAGCAGCATGCTGTTGGGGAAAGAGCACTGGGATGGCAGTCAGGTTTAGGTCCCTGGTTTGGTTCCTCCCAGCCATGCCTAATTGGAAGTGAAGTCCTGGGAAGGGGGCAGAGATGAGGGAGCATCACATTAATCCTAACAAAGAAGTTGATAGGGTACCTGGCTCTGCCCTCCAGCACTCTACTGTTCCATGGGAAGGGTTCAGGAGCAACTCAACAATGATGATAGATTTTTATTCTGGTGTCTCAGCAATACAACCTTCCTGAAGTGGCTGCTCTGGACCTCCTCATCTTGGGAGCTTCTCTGCAGCTTCTCCATGCAGGTGAGAGACAGGGAAGAGGCAGTCAGGATGAAGGGGCTCTCCAGGCCCTTTGGGTCTACTCAGAAATATGTACTGATATCATTACTAAGGGATAGCTGTGTACAAAGGCCCATGATCATGCCTAGAACTGTGTGAGTACTTCATAAATGAAAGTTATAAGCAATAAAATTGTCTGTGTGTGCACAAACATCTACACATAAAGTCACTTACACATACACACAATTGCTTAATCTCCTTAGGCTCCAAAGGAAAACACTGGGACAGGACTCCAACACTACATGTGCTTTGGGAGCCATTTCTGACAAAAAGCTTATGAGGTGGAGCAGGACTTCAGAGGAAAATCTCCAGGAGACCACAGAGTAAGTGAACTACTGCTCAAGCATGTGGCTACTCCCTGACCATCATGGGATCTTTGGAGCTGGCACTAGTGGGAAGTTATGCACAGGGTCCTGTCTGGCAGGTGACTCTGGGGCTTCCAGGTTCTACACTGGTGACTAGAGAGAGCAGACGGGAGAGAAGACATCCCAGCATCATTTAAACCATCACACCCCTGAATTTCTGGGTGCAGTTCCTGCCCCAGTCTTTCAGGCCCAGCTGATCTTCACACAATGGAGTTAATCCCTTTATTTACACAGAAAGAAACTGAGGTCAGAGAGGAAAGTATGTGTCAATTTTCACAAAGGAAGTCATAAATTTTATCTGGTTCTGCTCATGAGCCTCTTCAGATCCTAAGCAAAGGCTAAAGGTGAAATAGGAAATGTAGTCTGCTTTCTCCATCCTACAGGAGTTTGGTCTATAATCTCTATATTGTAAAGGATATATGGGGAACCAATGGAGATAGGATAACAAAGTCTTAAAACCCTGACTCCTTCTAGTCCCTGGCCAGAAGTAGGAATTTGGCAGAGCACAAATCACTGATGTCAGAAACGTTCTTGCATCTTCTGGGATTAATTGTGGAAGTTTCCTATTGTAGTCCTTAGACTTCAATAAATGATGCATTTATCTCAAGAATCCTATGAAATGATAGCTACAAGTGTGGTCATAGCATATTTATTCATAATAGTCCAAAACTGGAACCAGTCCAGATTTCCATCAATAGGAAAATATATAAACAATGGTGATAATTCATACAATTGAAATTTACAAAATATTAAAAAGAATTAACTACTGCTATATACAACATTCTTATCCTAAAGAGTGAAAGAAGCCTTACCCAACAGAGATAATAAAGTATGATTTGTTGGATATGAACTACTTAAAACAGGAAAAACTTATCTGTGGTGGAAAACAATCAGAACACTGGTTGCCTTTGTATAAATAGAAGTTGTATATACAAGGTGGGGGTTGACATGACAGTATATCAACCTTCATTCCTTACCCTTTATGGAGTATAGTTTAATATTTTATAACTTGATAGGGGTTTGGCTGAATAGGTATATATTGTTAAAACTCATCACTGAAGATATGTTTATTTCATTGTATGTAGATATTAAGTAAAAGTAGCTATACTGAAAATATTGAACTCTACCGATACTCATTCTGAATTATTTAGGTAAAATTTACTGATGTCTGCAACTTTGCTTGAAATGGATAATGGGGTATTGATAAAGCAAGTGCATTCAAATTTTAATGGTAGAATATTGTGAGCAATAAGTATCAACTGTAAAATACTTTCAGCTTTCCATTATTTTTGAAATATTTCATGATTACATGTTGGAAAACCAAACCTTTCTGAGTTCCTTCCTATATTCATGTTTTCTGGAAGTCCCTAAGCAAAGAGATGAAAGTTCAGGGTAATTGAATCTCTTGGGTTCATGACATAAATGGGGAAAGAAGTCTGAAAAAAGCATGGCCAATACACTATTGGAACAATCTTCAGCATTCCACATTCCTTTAGGGACTGCAAGGAAACACACTGCCCTCAGTATTCACTCCCCTTCTCCCTCCCTAGCCTTCTGGACAGATGGAGGGAGGCCTTCCTTTCACAGATCAGAGGGAGCTGCAGAGCAGAAGGAGCATGGATATGAGTATATGAAGGACAAACAGCATACTGAGTGTGACCAGTTAGGGTAATTGTTAGTACACAGGAGGAGACAGACTTTCTGCTGGTTACTAACCCCTGAAGAACTATTAGTGTGGGCTCACATATTCCTTCATGTGCTTTTGTGGAGAAGACATGCACTAAGTAAGGTTGAGCACACTTTTCTCCATGTACTTCTTTTGCAGATCCAGAGCCTGTGATAATGGTTTTAATTAGGGCTCTGATAAAATTCAATTCTCTTTAGGGATTGAAAAGGTCTGCATCATTTTCAACATCTGTACCTCTTGAGGTTTTCTCTTTCTGCACTGCTGTTCTGCATACAGATTATACTGCCGGGTGCACTCTCTCACAACCTCACTTCTTTTTTTGTCAGCCAGTGGTCACAGGTCTTTCTGAGATTCCCATAATATTTATCAGGGTCACTGAGCTCCTGATGTTCTCCCTGTTGTCAATGCTATGAGCATGTGAATTTTGACATATTCTTCCTGAACTCAAAAAGGTTCAGCTTGGCATTTCTCTTTCTTTAGGTGATCAGAGAGTAGAGCAGGTGGATAGGGATTGGAAGGAGGAGACCTGAATCTGTTACTGGGACCCAGACAAGGCATGGTAAGAGCATCCTCCTAAGCAGGATCAACACTGAAGACTAAGGGAAGTGGGGACCAGGAAAAGGAATGAGAGCAGGGGAGTTTCCTCTCTGTGGCCAAACTCCTGTGTCTGCACAGACCCTGGATCCAGGCTATCTCTGTCCCCACCTGTCTGGCCAATCCCTTCCTGAGTTTCAAGATACATCACAATAGGACATCTGTGAGTTTTCCATAGTTCCCAAACATGTGACTCCCCAAACTGATTCCTTACCTGGATGTCTGTCATTGCTTGCCAATGGTACACCCCACTCCATCTCAATTACATACATCTCTGCTTAGTAAAGAGAAATCCAGTTTGTAGGTGAATTCATTTAGCATCAGCATCATATTGCCATTTGGAAGAGGGCAGAACTTCAACCCAGTGTTCATAGCACAGGGCACAGGGATAAGGAAGGAACTTCTAAGTACACCAGGGAGGCTGCTAAGCACAGGAGTTGTAGCTCCTCCCCTCCTCCACTGCCTATGTTCCAACCCTCTGAAGCCATGTCCCATGTCTACAGAACACGGTTTCCATGGTGGCAGTAAACAAACCACAGTAAACCCATTTCTTTTTTTAAATAATCATAACAAACATTTCCTCTTGTTTGTCTTTATTTAATAAAGTGAAGTATTCCTGGGTCAAGGTCTAGAAAAAGATAGGAATCCAGAAATATGAATCAGTATTCAGAGTTCCTTATGCCCTGTGTTTGTCTAGTGGAAAAGGAAGCAAAGAGGCTGATAATTTCATAATGATAAAAAGGTTTGAATTCCCTGGAAAGCATAGCATTTTTTTTTTTTTTAGAAATTGTGAAATAACAAACCAAACAGGAATACCATACATGATTCCAATACATCACCCCACCATCAATACCTTATATTGTTCTGACACATTTGTTACAAATGATGAGGGAACATTGTCATAATATTACTGCTACTGCTATTTATAGTCCATCAATTACATTTGATGTATTTTTTCCACTAACCATTATATTATTAACACCATCTATTAGAACTGTATATTTGTTACAGTTCATGAGAATTATATCTGTGTGTGTATATATTTATACTATTTGTACTGTTAACCACAATCTAATAATTCACTATTGGGTTCACTGTGTTATATTGTCCTCTGCCTTGTACAGTTGATCCAAAATTTACATTCAGTGGCTCTCAGTATCATCACAGAGTTGTGCTGTCATCAGCTCTGAAAACAGCATTTTAAAATGTGTACACAATGAATAGCATTGCTTTTGAAAAGTGACAGAAGTACAATAAGTCACAGATTTGAGGATTTTTTTACAACTCTCAACTACTGATAGAATAAGCAGAGAAAATTTTATGAAGATATTGAACATTTGATGACTGTGAATAATAAATTTAACTTAATGAACAATAAACAGAACAGCACAGTACACCTTTTCCCATGCACTTAAACAAGAAGGAGAAGGAAAATACAGTCCTCCTGACATAAGTGGTGCTGAGCAGGAAAGGAAGGTGGAGGAAAAGAGAAGGGGGCAGACGTGGGCTTGTTCTGATGATGGGGCACAGGATATGCTGATGGGATGGATGTGAGGTGGAGGGAATGTGAGAAGTCAAGAAACATGGCAAAATTGTTACCAGAATCCCTGTCAGGTGGAGTTCCTGAGCATGGAGCTACAGGAGGAACACGTTCCTGGGAGAAGCCCAGAGTCCCACATTGGCATGCTAGACATCCACCTGGAGGAATCTAATTCAGCTGTGTGTCTATCAAGACTGCATGGAAAGGAATGGGATGGATAAATAAATGTGGTAGTGCATGCCAGTATAGATGGTGTTTAAAATCAAGGTGCTCCTGCAAGGGAACCTGGTGCTGAAGAAGGAAAGGAGCCCAAAGACTGAGCCCAGAGGAAACACACTGGGAGGCTTTGAAGAAACAGAGAACCTAGCAAAAAGGCAGAGGGGAAAGAGTAGTGAAGTCAGATGAATAACAAAACAAAAACAAACAGGAGATTGTAGTGAACCAGAAATTAATTGATTTCAAGTAGATGAGAATGACTGTGCCAAATGCAATGGATGGAGTAAATTAGAAGAGAAAAATTGGGGGGTGATGGAAATGTTCTAAAATTGGATCTTGGTGAGGGTTCCATAACTCTACACTTACAAAAAAATGTATATTTAATTTTATGAATTTTACATCATGTTGATAATACCTCAATAGTTTAAAATATTCTCATATCCCTGCAATTGGATTAAGCTTTTCTCCTGCCATGTATTCACACAGGGGAAATGAAAACACATGTTTATTAAAAGGACTTGTACATGGAAATTCATAATGTCTGTAGTCATAATGCCCCATACTGGAAGCAATGGAAAAATACTCCAAGGTGAATAAACATTTTGTAAAATAGTATTCAATGTCATAGAACTGAATGATAAAAGCAGAAAGAAATGCTCATCACTCATCAGCATTAACAAATTTCAAAAAATTATTTTGAGCTAATGACTCATGCACCAGAGTGTATTCTGATTTACTTCATTTTTATGAATTAAAAGAAGTGGAAAATGATGTTTGGTGATAGAAAACAAAACAGAGGCTGCTTTGCGGTTTGGGTATCAATTAAAGCTACAAGAGTAATTTTCTGGATCAATGGGAAAAAATGATTCATATCTTGATAGGATTTTTGTATACTGTGGAGTACGGGGGAGTGAAAAGTTTTAAAAATTTGACAGTCATTCAGTTAAGAGTGGCACATTTCACTGCGTTTTAATTTTACATTACTTTAATAATCAGAGAGAAAGAAAAATGATCTTTAGAATGTAATGGAGACAAGGATGTTTTATTTTCCAAGTCTCCCCTCCTCCACCTACCCCTAGACCCTCTCACTGATGACCTGTCTAAGCTGCCAGTTTCTGTGTGTTCCAGGTGGAATCCTAGGGAGTTCTCTGTGGTTTGCTGTGACTGACAGATCCATGGTTACTGGGCAGAACCCTATGGGTGGCTACAGTGCCACTGAGGGCCTGTGAACCTAACTCCTGTCATTGGGTGATCATTGGGATGCTTCAAGACATGGTGGTGGAACTATTATCAAATGACATGAGACCAGTCCACACATTCCACAGCCTCCACATGTCATCAGTTTACTGGTGAGTTCCTTATTATTGTTCAGAATTGTCCAGTCTCAGAAGCCAGATTTGTATGATGAGAAAAGCAGCTTGCCAACACTCTGGCTGCACTGATTTAAGAGTAACGCCCAGCTAGAGTAGTTTGTTCTCACAGTTTGGCAAAGACTGTGCCATTTTTAAATGCAAAGCTGGAGAAAGAGACTTAAAAAAATACCCAGACTTGTAGATATCTACAGAAAGGCAAAGAGAATGAAAGGGATGATGATAAAATTAACTTCACTGGCCCCAAAACTAGAGAGAGTACCAAAATCTCAAAACTAGAAAAGGTGATAATGGAGATGCTAGATATACTGATGTCTCTCAAAGGGGTCATGATAACCACCACAGAACAAGGCATTTTCCAAACCCAGCATTTGGCCCCCATCTACCCTCTGATGGCCATTCCCCCAGGGGTGGGTTTGGGAGTTAGAGCAACACTGTCATCCCCCCTCCACTCAGACCTCCAGAGCCTCCAAGCTGTGTTCACCCACCCAGGCTCCCTCTGAAGGTCCTGGAGACCAGTGGTGCCCTCTCATTGACTGGAGTTCCTCCACCTTCTCATCCCGGACAAAGCCAAGGCCATTTCCTTCTTTTAGATGAAAAAACTCTCAACTTCTATAAAAACACCAGGAAATGTAGGACTTTCTTTCTTTTCAGAAAACTTTTTAATTATCTCCCTGTAGGCAAAGGAAGCCCTACTATTTAAAACCTTACTCAAATTGAAAATTCATAAAGCTACATATCACGAAATATTTTACATTTTATTTATCGCTTACTTATATCTTAAGTGACCTTAAGTGATCTATTTCTAATTTATTCCATCTATATATGATAAATATTGTATTTTAATTATATATATATATATATACTATTCAGTCATAGGAGACATTTAAATATCAGCAACAATATTTTTGGCATAGTTGAATTTCTAATAGTCACAATTCCTAAATAAATTCAGCTTTATTTTTTAAATTAATATGTGTTAGTTAAAACATTATGAAATAAATGTTTCTCTTGGGGTGTAAAGTGTATTCTTAGAGAGAATTTTTATCATTTAAAATTTATATTCTAAAATAAGAAATGATCAACAAAATTGGCACCTGTAGATGATTTTCTTTCTCTGTACTCCATTGAGAGTTTTCTGACCATGAAGAAATCTTCCTTGGACAATTTGTAGAAACCTCCATATCCCACCCCTCTTGCCTTTCCCTCATCATCTGTCACATCTCAAAGAAAAGCTTAGGGAGCAGCAGGGGTTTCTCTTCTCTTCCACAGACATACCTGACATCCCCAGAATTAGTAGTTTCAGTCAGAAATGACACTCATTCTCTAGATAATGAGCACCAACTGGGGGTTATCAGTGATGGCAGAAGGAAAGCAGGAAGTGACACTTTAGGAGTTTGGCTGGGGAAATAAGACAAAGGACAGAAAAATCATTGGTATCTGGGTATAGAATGGTAAAGATGAGAAAGAATTTTGCTGTCCTAGTGGAGCTGATGTTTGAAGGGGGTAGATAATGAACAGCAAAATTAAACAGAGCACAGAGGATGTCATGTGAGGATAAAGTAAAGGAGAAGAATGCACAGGGAAAGGAAGGATTGATGGGTGTGGGAAAGGGGGACTTGGGATAAGGGGTCAGGGAATCCATTGTAAAGAAGGGACACCTGAGCAGTGAACCAACATGGGGATAAGCACTGCAGGATGAAGGCACAGGACTGGTGATAACTATGAAGGGGTGTGAGAGGAGTGAATTTGAGGATCAGCCAGAGGCACAAGATGACTAAATGCAGTGAGTGAATGGTGGCTGAGGGATGGGGGAAAAAGCTGTCACCAGGGTAAAGAATTTAATTACAATTTAATAGGACTGTGGCTGTGATGAGAAAGAAAAGGGTATAGAGGAAGAACAGTGGAGACCCTGACAGGGACTCTTTGAGATGAGGATGTTGATTACAACACTGGTATGAGAGAGTGGGGAGAGCACTGGAGACAGAGAGAAGGGGTCAGCTCCAGGACCTGTTCTTCGGAGACCTACAGGCTGCTTAGGCTTCTGTGTGTTCCTTCCTTCCCTCTCTTTAGTGAGAGATTTGTTGTCCACCTTTCAGACGAGAGCCTCTCCTCAAGTTTCTGGTGGTCTTGGTCAACCTTTCGCATCCCTGTGCTTGGGGGGAACAGCTCAATGGGGCTCTGTGTGCCTGGGTGGGGCCTGTGTCTCTCAGTGCTTCTGGTGGTTCACTGGCTGAGGACCAATGTGGATCTGAAGCCTCTGCCTTGGGCAGCTACAGATCTCCTCCAAAGCCTCCTCCAGACTCCTATCTGGGTGTATTGAGCCTAGCCTCCAGCATTCTGGGAACTAAGGAAGGGCAGCAGGAGGTAGGCTCAGTCTACAGGCTTTCTTTGGGTCTCTGCTTTCAATGGGCTTCTCATCCCTCCTCACCTATACCCACATCTATCAGTTCACAGGCTTTATCTTGTCTTTCCCATCAGTGCAAAGCTGGGGTGGAGAAGGCAACAATCTGCCTGTGCAGGTCCAAAGGAAACCTATATGTCTAATTCTTCTCTTCTATGGGTTACTTACTATTTTTTCTTTCAGTTCCTGCCTAATAACAGACCAACTGAGTTCCCTATTGGTCAGGGCATCCACAGCCCAGTTGTCTAAGCAGTGATTGGCTCAGCCTGCTGTCTCTCTGGCTACACAAGATTGCCAAGAGCCCAACTCTGCATTGCTGGAGCCTGGGTCCAATCTCGTAATTGGTGGCACTTTCTTTCCCCTGGCCATGGAGCCTGCTGGTGGTTTGGAGACTGACGCAGACTGTTCAATCTCAGTCCCCACCTCAGACTACAAGGGTGGGTCCTTCAACTATGGCTTGGGCTTGGGTCCTGGCTGGGAGTCTTACTGGGTGGATATCAGGGCTGGCACAGAGGGCAGAGGGGTTCCCAGGGAAAGACTGCATATCTATGTAGGGTTAGATGGTCCTAGTGAGCTGCTGGAGAGCCCCATCCTCAGTGTGAGGTTTGGAAAAAATAGGCATCCAATGTGGGGGCTTCAGTCTTGGGGGACCCTATAAGTGTGGTGAAGGGGGTCATGGTCAGTGTGTGTCTGTAAAATGGGTGCTAATGGTGGCTGCTTAGGGCTGGATTTTGACATGCATTTTAATCCTCAGGGTAGGTGGGTGGTGGAAGACTCCATGATTTTCTAATTTCCAGCCTAAGTTTTGGGGTGCCAGAATTTAACTCTAGTATGACATTTACACCTTTATTTACCTGCTGGGAAAGAGAACAGCCCAGGATCCCATTTACCAGCAATGTCCCTTCTTTTTTGTTGGAATTCAGGCTTCCTCCTAGTTACAGGCTATTTGTGGTTCCCATTGGCTGGGGCTAAACCGACTTAGTATTAATGATAATATCCCTTATTTCATTGAAGGTTTAACTATTGGCAGCCATTTAGTTCAGCTGTAGTTAATGTAAGGAGTAATCACTTACATTTTTTAACTTTTCATTTCAAAATAATTTTAAATTTAATGAGAATTAGTGAAGACTTCAGTAAATAAAATGGTACAAACAAAAAAACCATTTATCTTTCACTCATATAATGGTAAAAAAGTTAAAATTTTACAGTCTTTGTTCTATATATTCCAACCTTTCTTTTGTTCCTGAACATTATCTTCTGAACTTTCTAAGAAAGTTGCCTCACCACCCCAAATATGTTAGAGTTTGACCTTCAAATCAAGAAGACTCTCCTACATTTAAAAAATTACCCATTAATTATTTTTTAAATTAACATGGTATATCACTACCATCCAGTCATGTTTCTCTCCATTCAGGGTTCATTAATTGTCCAGTTAGTTCCATTACAACTAAAGGCCATAGTCCACAATGAAGCATTACCTTTAGCTGTAATGTCTCTTTAGAATCCTTCAATCAGGGACAGTGTATGTCTTTCCCTGATTTTCAGAAACAAGGTTTATGAACAATATGGGTTTCTTTAATGCAGGGATTCTTAATAAGGGGTCCATGAGCTTGAATTGGAATTCAAAAATGCATTATTCTTGTTGGGACATATTGGTGTGGGTGTGATATATTTGTTGAATAATATAGAGTGTAGTGTGGACTTAGGAGTCTGTGATTTTCACATGACTGGCAAAGGGGTCCATGGAACAAAAAAGATTATGAGATCTGCTCTAATGTTACCATGTGATTGGAAATAGGTATGTATCTTTGGTGGCAATACCACTGAAGGGATGCTATGTTCTTCCCTGTATATCATATTGGGGAATGGAGGAGTGCATGGTGTCCATTGGTCCTATTGCTGGTGATGGCAACATGATCCTTTGGATGAAGTGTAGTCTGCTAGGCTTGTTCACAGAGTTATCTTTTCATTTTTGTAATGAGTAAGTATTTTGCAAGGACATATTTGAGACTATGTGAATACCCTGAAACTTCTCAAATTTTGCCCTGTTTTTTTAGCATGCATTGGTAATTCTTGACTAAGAAAACTATTACCATAATGTTTGCAAATATGATTTTCAAACTCAGTCAGGCCTCTGCATTAGTTGGTAGGCATTCTATTGTAAGAAAGAGCTTTCCCTTCTCCCTCATTTACTATTTATGTGTATCAGTGTAAACACAAAGATTCCTATTTTATTGCAATCTTTAATTATTTTCACGCTCATACTACCTGACTTCATTGCTTGGAACAACTTAAAATTGTTCCTGTGTCTTTCTGTTATCTCACCATCTTTGAGCACTTCCTTAATTCATGGTGCAATGTGTTCCAAATCCTTTTATTTTCACAGACTTGATTCAACAATTTCTTCAGGAAACTTTCTTTCTGAGGAATAATTACAATAATAGTATAATAAATGTTTTATTAAAATTCCTAGTAGGTATTTTATTTGGAATGATTTCTGTGAAAATAAGAAAGAGCTAAGGGGACTTTAAATTTCCTTATAATAAATTCCTCTAATTTTCTTTCATGACTATTATCACAGTAATAACTCTAGTCTTTTAAATTGCTTGTATATCTCAGTAGAAATAGTCAGCAAATTAAGTTACCTTTAAAATTTCTATTGAAACCACAACCCTCCATTTCATCTTAACTTAATACCTCTAATAATAAGGCCTCATTTTTTTAAAAATTCTTGTCTCTGGGCAGAGGTTTTCTTCATAAGGATTTTAGCACAAGGAAAGAAAGTTAAAGTGGACTGATTAAAGTATTATAATTGATTTTATAATTATATTTGAAATGGCCAAAGACCTCAAAATTATTTTATATTTTCATATATATTTTCTCGAGTCAATTCTATGAAAGGGACAGCTAATCAAGCCATTTTCAAGGGTTTTTGATTAAATTTATTAATCAAGAATAACAGAAAACCTTAATGTTAAACACTTCCATAAATACATTTGACTTGGTCTGTATGTATTATAGGGTTTTATAATGCATGAGTGATTCTTATCCAAGAGAAGTCTCCTCCTAAGGATTCATCCACACATGTTGACATGCACGGTGAAAATACCCAGAAGAGTTAAAGACAACCACTTGAAAGACCTTTTATTACTAATTAGGTATGTATGTATGTATGTATGTATGAATGTATATATTTAGAGACAATTCTGTGACAATTCCATTTGTAGTGGATTTAAAAAAATACAAGCAAACCAATTTTTTAAATCAGGAAAAGTTGCACCCTCTCCTGAATACCCACCCATCCAACACCCTAAACCAGTAACCCTTCCTTGCCATTTTACCATAAGAGCATTCTCAACTTTGTCTTTTCAACCATATACCTGCAAATCCCCAGTGTTCACCTGGTCC
Source organism: Cabassous unicinctus (assembly GCA_029593785.1). Lineage (NCBI taxonomy): Eukaryota > Metazoa > Chordata > Mammalia > Cingulata > Chlamyphoridae > Cabassous > Cabassous unicinctus. The sequence continues at coordinate 14,999 of JAQZBX010028673.1, forward strand.
TTCTCCCAACCCTTCCCCCAGTACCCTGGACTTTCCAACCCACCCTTCCCAATCTACCCGCCTGTCAACCCTGCACCACCCAACTCTCCTGTCATATCCCTTCAATATGTGACTACACACTTACCTTAGATTATGTCCATATGGGTGTTGGCTCACGGCCTTCTTCTCACTTTCTATGTCTTGTAGACATATATTCCAGACAGTAGCTCTCTGAGTCTGCTCAATTTGCTTAGTTCTTATCAGTGAGGTTATGTGCTGTTCATGCTTCAATGCCTGGCTTGCTTCACTCAACATAAAGTCCTCAAGATTCATCCATGTTATCTCGTGTGTTAGCGCTTTATCCCTTGTTACAGGTGAGTAAGATTCATTGTATGTATATACCACATTTTGTTTAGCCATTCATCTGTTGATGGACACATGGGTTGATTGCAACTTTTGGCAATAGTGAATAATGACACTATGAACATTGGTATGCATATATCTGTTCATGTCTTTGCTTTCAATTCTTCAGGGTATATACCCAGCAGTGGAATTGCTGGATCATATGGAAGCTCTATAGTTAGTTTTTGGAGGAACTGCCAAACTTTCCTCCCCAATGGCTGGAACATTCTACATTCCCATCAGCAGTGGATGAGGGTTCCCTTTCCTCCACATCCTCTCCAACAATATAATCCACTGTTTTTTTAATAGCTTGTACAAACAGTACCTCTCATACTGTGGTGATGAAAGGCAAAATGTCAAAAAAAAATTTTAAATATTTTTCATTTTTTTAATATCCCAACATTTTAATTTTATTTTAGTTTTAGTTTTTAAAAAAATTTTATGTATTTTATTCCTTACATTTAAACTTATCATTATTGTTTCATTTTCCTATTAATTGCATTTGGCTATTGTAATGGCTTCATTTTTGAAGAAGCTTTGGATCACAGTATGGTTACTTTTGGGGCAGGGAAGGATCATTGTTGTGTGGTGTCGGTGATGGGGGATGCATGGGAGGAAGTTCACCTAAGCATACATATAAGATATGGAAAAATGTTAAAAACATTCATGGGTCATTGTCACAGTGGGTCGAGACTCACACAATCACTGAGAGAATACTAAATTCCCATTCTGGAGAGCTCTGCCACATTATCTGGGAGCAGCAACAGTCCCCAAGTGCAGGGGCAGTGACTCCTGAAGGAGGATGATCAACCAATGGGCCCATGATATTGACAACTAGGCTTATGAGGCTTTGCTCTTGATATTGAAACTTAGCCTATTGTAATGCCTAAGGGTTGCCTCCTTAGAGCCTCTTTGTTGCTCAAATGTGGCCTCTCTCTAAGCCAAACAAAGCATATGAATGCATTACCTTCCCCACAGCTTGACGCATGAATCCTGGGGATGAGCCTCCCTGTCACTGAGGGATTGCTAACAGCACCAACTGGCAATGAAACTGGAAAAAGACCTTGAATGAAAGAGGGAAAAGTTAAAGACAAATGAATTTATATGGCTAAGAGACTTCAAAGTGAGTCGGGAGGTCATCCCAGAGGTAACACTTATGCACATCTCAGCAGGAACTCAAAGACTTCCAGAGTGGATAGTATCCCAAATAGTGGGATTCCTGAGGGCTCTGGAGACACCCAGGTCCTATGGTCAGGGCAAATATCTCCAGAGTTTGGAGCCTTTCCAGTGGGCCCTACTTTGGTGTTTATGCTCCTGAGAATGACAGAGTTGGACTAGTTATGTCTTCCATGCATATGGCTCATCTCTCCCTTCTATTTAAACCTATATTTGGTGCTGGAGTTTGTAGGTGTACATCCAGAGACTCAAGTCTTTGGGCTGTCCATGTGCCAACTGGGCCTGGAACCTCAGTAGAGTTGCAACACCTACTCTACAGCTCACTGGACTCACCTAGGATAATTGGTGGGGAGATGATGATGGCCAACCGCCATCTGAGGGAACAGAGAGAGTCTGCAGCTGCAGACAGGATAGTCCCATTCATCTTCCCCATGGGATATATGCCCCCTTTCAATTCCTGAGAATCCTCAGGATTGGGAGAAGAGCTATGGACTAGAGTGGACTTACTGGTATTCTACTATAGACATATTGTCATTCTAGCAATGGAAGAATTTACAACATTGATTTGGAGCCAGTGGCCCCTGGATCCTCTGGGGGCAGGGAGAGGGAAAAACAGTTGTAATACAGGTGCTTTTTCAGGACTTGGGAATCACCCTGAATGACATTACAACTACAGATATAGACCATTTTATATCATCATAAACATGCAGAACTCTGTGGGGGAGAGTGTATACTACAATGTGAACTCTGGTCCATGCTGAATGGCAAAGCCCTAGGATGTGTTTATCAACTGCAATGAATGTGCCACACTAATGAAGGATGTTTATGTGGGAGGGTGTGGGAGGTGTGGGGAGTGAGGCATATGGGAATTCCTATATTTTTTGTGTAAAATTTATGTAATCTAAGATTCTTTTAAAAAATAAAGAATTAAATTTTAAAAGAGTAACAACAACAATAAGACATATATATATGCATATGTTGTGCTCCTCCTGAATATAATTGAGAAAAAAATGAATAAATTGGGTAAAAGACCTAAACGTCTCTCTCATGACGCTGAATGCCCTGGTCTCCAGGCCACACATCCACCTCAGGCAGCTGAGTCAACAAGGCTGGCTGTAGGCCAGTAGGGAAGTGGGATCAATTTCACTGTAGGATTATTTACTCATTCAGACATTCACACTAACATAGATATCTACCTGTATCTTTTGGGTTCATATAAAAATAGCATATATTTTATATATTTCATATATATATTATACTTATAGGCACAGAACATGGATTATTTATCACTCTCTAATCATTGTCAATTCCTAAGATACATTGGCATGTTTTTGATTTTATAGCTTTATGATAATTTATTTCCCAATACTCTTCTTTGTCCTATTTTTATTCATCACCCCACCCATTCACCCATGAACCCATGAAAAATGCATTTTCAGTCCATGAAATCTGAAACTCTTTCCCCATTATCCTCCTCTTCTCTGAAGGTGTAACCTTTACTGATCCCATATGAGTGGCCTGCAGGTGTCTGCACACTCTGTGTTGTCCTGGGTACTCCCAAATCCTCAAACAGCAGGATCTCATTTCATGGCTCTGATCACCTTCTCCTTGGGCCCCAAGACCCAAGGTGTAAGAGCTCCCTTGTAGTTGCAGGTCATAGCAGGGGCATTGGTGATAAGGGTAATAGTAGTAATGGTAAACCACTTTAAAATGCTTTTATTTCTTGGCAGATATTTTGTTTACAGGGATTTCTGAGGAGGGGAAAGTCAGTTATGGAGGTTTGGTATATATTTTAAAGAAACAAACAACTGGTATTATTTCATTAATGATATAAGAAACCCATGGAGGGATTTCTATAACAGTGACAGCAAAGTAAGAATCTATGAGGTGTTTTGATTTAATAATAGACCTGTTCTTCTTTAAAATTTCCAATCTAATAAAAAGGATACTAAAAGAAAAATAAAACCCTTTACTCTGTTAGTATTTTTTACTTGGTCAACTATTTTACTTAGAAGGGTATCAATGAGAATTCCACAGTTCAACTGGTTTTGAAAAAATTTTAAATGTTTTTAAATCTCTATTATTAAGATATGAATTTATTATTGAAATAACCATGCCCAGAGAATTTATCATCAGTTTATTTCTCAGTATGATTTCCATTTCACAGGACTGCTGTGCAAGGATATATATGTAAGGGGTATTTGGAATTCTTTTTAATGAAATAAATTTCTGGTATTACCTTATAAATGAAGATACTGATGATAATATCTACAATCTCTTTCAAGCCCTGCCTTTCAGCAACTATATTCTTTTGAGGGACTTTTGTGAAGGAGGCCACTGGCATTGTGATCTTATAATAGCTAATCCCTAGCCATGTTTTAATTTAATAACAATAAAATATAAAATAATAATAAAAAACCTTAGTCTAGAGAAAAATCCCTGGTTTGACCAGGGAAGGAAAATACAGTAACTTTTGGAAGAATTTCCATGTAATCTTCAATTGGTTTTGATAGATTTCTTGGTTTTATTTCCTCATAAATGATACTCCTGAGTCTTTAATGAGGGCATTAATGTCTGAACATGTTAAGTCACTTGCATGCTTTGGCAGGAGGTTGATGCAGGTTTCTTTGGAAAGAGGATCTCAATCAGGGGTATGAAGAGGTGAGAAGCGTCTTTGAATGATCATAGCACAAGAATGTCACTGATAAAATACTGGGTGTGGTCAAGGACAGAAAGTAGGAAATTCTGATCTCAGCCACCTGGAAGCAGCAATAAATACAAGGTCATTCAGGTTCTGGAGAAATCCCTGTAGTCTCCTCTCTGGCACTTACTATTGTCCTGAATGTAAAAACAACAGCTTCCTGCCAAACTGGTAGGGATATGTAAGACCAAAGAAAGACTTGTACAAGTCTAGTTTGGTGAGTAATGACATTTATTTAGGGGCCTTATGTGGGTTTCTCATCTTTGGTACTGGGAAAATGAGATGGTCCTGAGCCTAGCCGTGACCTAGTCCTCATCCTTGTCAACAGGAGGAGAGATGGCACTTCCCAGGCTTGACATCCACACTCACCACCAGAGGAAGGGGGTCTTTTATGCATATGTCAGTGTGCAGCAGGGTGAAAGGAGCTGCTTTCCGAATTTGCTCATGAACCAAATGGACAGGAAAACAGATCCAAAAGGAGCAGATGTTTTCTGCAAGGCAGAAAAGGCATATCAATATTGGGGTGGGTATAAGGGGTGATTAGGCAGTTTGCGAAAAGTAGATGCCAATAGCTAGGCTTCTGGAAAAGCAGGTTAGAATCCTAGTGCAAGAACCACTGATCAGTGACCAATCACAGGAGTTTAGGGATCTTGCTACTATTTGGAGTGGGGGAAAGAACTTGAAGGTTTGGGGGAGAAAATGCAAAGTTATCTGTGCTAAAACTTTCCAGAAGTCACCCCCCACTCTGGTGGTGATTAAATAGTCCAGGCTATGGCAGGACATGGGCAGTGAGGTTCCTTTAAACTTGCATACCCACAGTGATGTGCATAAGGTCATAGCTGAGCCCACAGGGACTGGCACATTTAGTGGCTCTGGGAACCAGAGTCGGGGTTTGGGTAATGCTGTCTTGCACCTATGTCTGAGAGACAAATTAATGACCATAGAAATTAATTCAAGTCCAGTTAAGCCTATGCTCCTTAAGGCGCAGCTTGTGGCAAATTGTTGCCATCATTAAGGAAAATTGGGGTCTTGACTGGTATATTTGTTACCAAAATGAACATCAAAATACTGGTTTATAACTCAAAAGGTGAGAAACTGGCATCTTCCACCTCCTGTCTCTCAGATCACTATTTTTGGGATTCCTGAGCCACATGTAAGGACTCTGATCACCCTGAGACCACCACACTGCAGGGGTCATTAACACATGTCTAGTTGACAGGACCAGTTGAGCCCAGCCTTCCAGTCATCCCTCCCAAGGAAGCGGAAACATAGGTGAATCTCATATGAACCCTGAGCAGGTACCACCTGAATTCCATCAAGTGACCCTGGTTCAGAACATGTGGAAGAGGAAAATCATCTAGATGAGACTTTATATTCCAATGATTATTCTTGGTAAGATGGGTTATTATACACAATAATATACATAATCTGAATCTATAGAAAAATATGTATAAATGATAATGGCTGGCTATTTGGCAATGTTTGCTCCATCAAAACTTCAGTAATAAATATAAATTTCAATAATAATTATGAAGGAATACTGAGGGACAAGTTCCTAATAGAGCAGTGTATACATGCATACACACATTATATATGTATATATATATATATAATTTATATATATAATTTACTTAGAATATATAATCGGTTTCCTGGGAAAATGTTTGCAAATAATTATCACATAGAATTGAGAATGGAATGTCATTTGTCATGAGGATTTTAATTTTGACAGTACATTCTTTTCATTTCATGTTGCAACTCCCTTGTCCTCTATAACACTAAGAGCAGGACTCAGGGAAAATCCAGAGAGCAAAGGAGATCCTGGAAAGTCCATCTTGCCCTGCCTTATATAGGTGGCTTCATGAAGCATGACCCCAGAATCCCTATCCCCTTGGTAAAATGACTCTATTCCCAGCTTGACACCATGACAACTCACACCAATAAACTTGGGCATTCTCTAAGAAATCTTCATGATTTATCTATTCATGCCATGTCTCATCCAAAGTTCTGAGCCTTCACAGTCATTCATCAACACATAGACTCATCTCCACAATAACAGTGAACCCTGAATCTGACCCAACCCCAGTTGTCCCTGCCTACGAAACTTTCTGCAGTACCTTCTTGACTCCTCTACCAGCAATTACTGAGGGCTCCTGTCCTAAGTACTGTCATTTTTCCTAACTACTGTCATTTTCTCTTTGAGTGGTAGCAAACTATCTACACTTAGGGGTTTCTGGTACACACACTGCAGAATCTCTGAGGCCATTCAAGGAAATTCAGTCACACTTTAGAGAATAATAGATATCAAGTGGTGAGGAGACCAAGGAATAGAGGGAAAGAGGGAGAAAGCTTTACAGGCCTAAGGGACCCAGGGCTGGTCTTCCTCTTTAAAAGGAAGCCAATCACAAGAGAAAGCAAAGAAGGAGCTCATGAGTTTCAAGTTGGAGGGATGTGAGAACCTGACAAAGAAGATCTTCCTCAGATACTAAGCAGCTCCCGTTTCCCTCCTTTTGTGAACCTACTTCTGCAGCCAAACTCTGACCCCAAACTCCTGGTAAGGTCCGAGGTGACGTTTACATAATGTACAGTGAGGATAGTGGCAGTGCAGTATAACATGGGTCTGGGAAATGAAAATAGCATTATTTGATCTGTGCAGTCCTACTGTCCCCACAATTGTCCTCAAGAATGATGTAATGCTGGTAACAGAATTTTGAGAGAGTCCTTTTTTGAACAAAGATTCTAAGTTACCGTGTTTTGTGATTTAAATCCTCCCTCAGTGTTGTTGGTATCTCAGAGAATTCTGGTAATTGTGACTAGGTACATAATTATAGAGACTTTCCTAAATGCAAATTTGTTTATATTTGAGAACAGGTAGTTCCCTGATTCTATTCTTCTGTAGTCAAATCACCTGTTATTTTGGCCTGGTTTTCTCATATTTTTGATTATTGGGCCATATTTTCTTCCTCAGAATATAATTTAGATGAATGAATCAATATTTAACTTAGCTAAAATAATATTATATATTTATATTTTAACATCAATTTGTTATTTTAAGTTTATATGTAGGCAAATGAAGAGAAACTGTAATAACTAAATGTACATTGTACATTTAGTACATTTAGCCCCAGGGGAATGGGGAGGGAGGAACAGAATAGATCAAACAGGAGGTATTTAGTAGTCAGGGTAAATGTTCTTAATTACCTTACATTGATGGACACAGGACATAGTAAATATCATCAAAAATTATTAAATTGTACCATCTAAATTGTAAACTATACTGTAAACCGTTGACAATGTTTAGTAGCTATGTTTCACTATCTGTATAAGAGTTATAACAATGCTAAGATCCACATTTTGAAAGGTTTTAATATGGGGTGAAGGGAGGGGGAGGAGGTTGGGTATATGAGAGTCTGGAGTATTCTGTGTGTGAATTTGTTGTGACCTAAAATTTCTTTGAAAATTAAATGAAAATTTGGGAGACACTGGGAAGTGAGAGGGGGAAGGTGCCACAGTACAGAATGGACACCTGATAATGCAGTGATAAAAGGAAAAATGTTTAATTAAAAAAATTTTTTTTTGTTTTTTCCCATTTTTTGAATATGTTAATCCTTTTATTTTATTTTCAGTGTTTTTTTTTAAGTTTCCATGTATTTTACCTCTTATGTTTAAACTTATCATTATCATTTTCCTGTTAATTGTATTTGGCTATTATATGAGCTTCATCTTTAAGGAAAGTTGGGATCACAGAAGGATTACAATGGGGCAGGAGAGGATCATTGGTAGGGTATGTCAAGGATGGGGGTTTTATGGGAAGAAATTCACCTGAATGTACATAAAAGATATATGAAATTGTACAAATCATCAAGGGGTGGGCATAGTCACAGTGGGTGGAGAATCATTCAATAAATGAGAGAATATTGAATTCCAAGCCTGGAGAGCTCTGCCACATTTTCCAAGGGAGCAGCAACAGTCCCCCAAGTGCAGGGGCTGTGTCTGGCAAAAGGGGATGGTCCACTGATGGGTTCTTGTTATTGATGACTAGCCCTATGAATCTCTGCTCTTGTATTTGAAACTTAGCCTACAGTTATGGGGTACCTAAGGGTTGTCACCTGAGAGCCTCCTTGTTGTTCAAATGTGGCCTCTCTCTAAGCCAAACTCAGCATATGAATGCATTACCTTCCCCCGCAATGTGGGACATGACCCCCGAGGATGAGTCTCCCTGGCAACGAGGGATTCATACCAAGTGCTAACTGGCAATATGACTGGAAAAAGATCTTGAATAAAAGGTGGAAATGGTAAAGAGAAATGAGTTCCTATGGCTAAGAGACTTCAAGGAGTCCGGAGGTCATCCCAGAAGTAATGCTTATGCACACCTCAGTAAGATCTCATAGAACACAAAGTGGATATCACCCCAAACAGAAGGGCTTCTGAGGGCTCTGGAGACACCCAGGTCCTATATAAGGGCGGGTAGCCCCAGAGATTGATGCCTTATAAGTGGGCTATACTTTGGAATTTGTGCTCCTGAAAATGACAGAGTTGAACTCATATAAGTCCTCCCTGCACATGGTACTCAGTCCCTTCTATTCAAACCTATATGTGGTGCTGGAGTTTGTAGGTGTGCTTCCAGAGACTGGAGCCTTTGGCCTGCCCATGTGCCAGCTGTGCCTGGAATCTCGGTGGAACTGCAACTCCTACTCTACAGCTCAATGGACTCACCCAAGACACATAGCTAGGAGATGATGATGGACAACGGCCATCCCAGGGAATTGAGAGAGTCTGCAGCTGCAGGGAAGATAATCCCATCCATCTTATCCATGGGATATAAGCCCCTCTCACTTGGAGGTGGAGTGGGAATCACCATCCCAGACTCCTCAGGATTGGCGGAAGAGCTATGGCCTAGAGAGGACTTACTGGTATTCTGTTGTAGATCTATTGTGATTCAAGTAATGGAAGATATTACAACATTGATGTGGAGCCACAGGCCACTGGACATTTTTCGGGCAGGGACAGGGAAAAACAGTTGTAATACAGGGGCTTTTTTGGGACTTGGGAATAATCCTGAGTGACATTACAACGACAGATATAAGCCATTTTACATCGGCATATAACATGCAAAACTGTGTGGGACAGAGTGTGGTCTGCAATGTGTACTATGGTCCATGCTTAAAGGCAAATCCCCAGGATGTGTATATCCATTGCAGGTGATGTGCCACAGTAATGAAAGATTTTTATGTGGGAGTTTATGGGAGGTATGGGAGGTGGGGAACATGGGAATGCCTGTAATTTCTGTGTAACATTTATGTAATCTAAGCATTTTTTAAAATATTTTTTTAAATGTACATTTACAAATGTTATGCATATTTTAACTAAGAATTCATTTACATAGGTACTTTTTTCTTATTATTGATTTCTTTCATCATCTACTTCAGTTAGAGCACTGTTGTTTATGGCTTTGGAAAGAAAGGGCATTCTTCAGGGGGAGGAAGTGGGAACAAGCAAGGCATGTTAGGGCAGAAGGTGGCTCATGTAGGAGAGAAAGTAACATGTCTACTTCCCCAAGGCTGGAGTTCATTTTTCTTGGACAGCACTTTAACACAAAGAGCATCTTTTTATGTCTTTTTTATTTTATTTTATTTTATTTTATTTTGTACATTTAGTAATTGAAAATATAAACAATATTTGAAAAATACAAAGAAAATAGAATAATAACATACATTTCTCAATTAAGTGTACTGGATACATATAAGCTTTTTTGAATCATACAATATGTTACACAATATATTTGGTTCTACTATGAATGCATACTATGATTGCATTACTATATGCAATCATACAGTATTTGTCCTTTTGTGTCTGCCTTGCTTCACTCAACATAATGTCCTCCAGGTTCATCCATGTTGTTATATGCTTTATAATTTCATTTCTTCTCACAGCTGTGTAATATTCCATCTTGTATATACATTACAGTTTATTTATCCATTCTTTGGTTGGTGGACACCTGGTTAGTTTCCAAATTTGGCAATCGTGAATAATGCTGCTGTGAACATTGGTGTGCAGATATCTGTTCATGTCATTGCTCTCAGTTCTTCTGGGTATATACCCAGTAGTGGTATTGCAGGGTCATGTGGCAAGTTTATATCCAGTTTCATTAAGAAACACCAGACTTCCACAGTGACTGTACATGTCTGCATTCCCAACAGTGAATAAATGTTCCTATCTCTCCACAACCTCTCCAATACTTGCAGTTCTCTATCTTTTTAATGGTGGCCATTGTGAAAGGTGTGAAATGATATGTCATTGTAGTTTTGACTTGCATTACCATACTCATTAGTGATGTTGAGTATTTTTTATTGTGTTTTTTGCCATTTGCATTTCTTCTTTGGACAATTGTCTATTCAAGTCTTTTGCTCATTTTTCAATTGGGTCATTTGTCTTTTTATTGTTGTGTTGTAACATCTCTTTATATATCATAGATATTAAACCCTTATCAGACATGTGATTTCCACATATTTTCTCCCATTGACTTGGCTGCCTTTTCACCCTTTTAACAAAGTCCTGTGAGGTGCAAAAGTGTTTAATTTTCAGGAAGTCCCATTTATCTATTTTTTTCTTTTTTCAATGTGCTTTCAATGTATGGTCCAAGAAAGCACCAACTCCTAAAAGATCTTGAAGAATTTTCCCTACACTTTCTTCTGTAGTTCTATGGTCCTGGCTTTTATATTTAGTCTTTGATCCATTTTGAGTTGACTCTTTTATAAGGAGTGAGATAGGAGTCCTCTTTCATTCTTTTGATTATAGATATCCAGTTCTCCCAGCACCATTTTTGAAGAGACAGGTTTGTCTATTAACATGGACTTGGTAGGTTTGTCAGAAATCAGTTGACTATAGAGGTAAGGGTTGGTTTCTGGACTCTTAATTCTATTCCACTGAAGGATTTGCCTGTCTTTATGCCATTACCATGCTGTTTTGACCACTGTAGATTTGTAATATATTTTAAGGTCAGGCAGAGAAATTCCTCCCATGTCAGTCTTCTTTTTTATAATATTTTTGGCCGTTTGGGTGAACTTTCCCTTCCAAATGAATTTGGAAATTGACCTTTTCTAATTCTTTAAAGCAGGCTGTTGGTATTTTGATTGATATTGTCTTGAATCTATAAATCAGTTTTTGTAATATTGACATCCTTACCATATTTATTCTTCCAATCCATGAACAGAGAATGTTTTTCCATTTGTTTAGGTCTTTTAAAATTTCTTTTAGCATTGTTTTGTAGTTTTCTGCCTATAAGTCCTGTACATTTTTGGATAAAGTAATTCCTAGGTATTTGAGTCTTTTTGTTGCTATTGTAAATGGAATTTCCCCTGATTTTCTCCAAAGATTGTTCAGTACTAGTGTACAAACACATTACTGATTTTACGTGTTGATCTTGTATCCCGTTACTTTGCTGAATTCATTTATTAGTTCAAGTAATTTTGTCATGGATACTTTAGAATTTTACAATTACAGGATCATGTCGTCTGCAAACAGTGAGAATTTTACTTCCTTTTTTCTTATTTGGATGCCTTTAAAATTTTTTCTTCTCTAATTGCCCTAGCTAGAACTTCAAGTGCAATATTGAACAGAATGGTGACAGTGGGCATCCTTGTCTTGTTCCCAATCTTAGAGTGGTAACTTTCAGCCTTTCCCCATTGAGTATGATGTTGGTTGTGGATTTTTTATATAAGACTTTTATCAGATTGAGTATTTTACTTCTATTCCTATCTTTTGAAGTGTTTTAATAAAAAAGGATGCTGGATTTTGTTGAATGACTTTTCTGCATCAACTGAGATGATCATGTGGTTTTTTCCTTCAGTTTGTTAATGTGGTTTATTACATTGATTGGTTTTCTTAGGTTGAACCAACCTTGTATACCAGGAATAAATCCCACTTGCTTGTGATGTATAAGTCTGTTAATATTCTATTGGATTCAATTTGCAAGTATTTTGTTGAGAATTTTGCATTTATGTTCATTAGAAAGATTGGTCTGTAATTTTCTTGTAGTATCCATATCTGGTGTTGGTATTAGGGTGATGTTGGCTTCATAAAATGTGTTGGGTAATTTTCCTTCCTCTTTAATTTTTTGGAAAAGTTTACACAGGAATGGTGTTAATTCTTTTGGAAATGCTTGGTAGAATTCACCTGTGAAGCCATCTGGTCCTGCACTTTTCTTTGCAAGAAGAGTTTTGATGATGGATTGAATCTCTTTAAATGTGATTGCTTTGTTAAGTTCTTGTATTTCTTGTACCGTCAGTGTAGGTTGTGCATTTCCCAGAATTTGTCCATTTCCTCCAGGTTGTCTAGTTTGTTGGCATATAGTTTCTCATAGTATCGTCTTATGATCTTTTATTATTTCTGTGGGTTAAGTTGTAACTTCCCCCCTTTCGTTTCTGACTGTGTTTT
>JAQZBX010028674.1:0-27693 GCA_029593785.1 Cabassous unicinctus
TCTCTTATTTTCTTGGTCAGTGTGGCAGTTTGAAATTCTTTTATGAATCTCAAAAAGAGAAATATTATTTCTCTGAAGTAATCCATTCCTCTGAGTATGGGACCCTTTCTATTGGACTACATTATTGTGGCATGACTCAGGATGAGGCTCCACCCTCTTGCTTGTTATATATTTGGAGACACACAAGAAAAGGAAGTTAATATATTTTTTCCCTGCAGTATGAAAGAAGAGACTCCAGTTTTCTACACGCTGAGCTACAAGGGGAGAAAAGTCCAAAGGGCTCAAAAAGGTGAGCCCCAGGGAAAGATAAGCCATATGCCTTATAACTTAAACCAGAACTTGGGAAGAAAGCAGAGTAGCCAAACTGATAGAGGAGCCTGGAGAAAAACAAACCGTATGCCTGGTTGCTCACAGCTGAACTCTGGGAGTTGGTGACAGATTCTGGAGGAGAAGGCAGAGACCTCAGCAGAGATCAGTGGTCATCTTGTTTTGCCATGTGGCCAAACAACAGTGTCAACTCTAGATGACTCTGGTGAGGATCACCTCTTTTGGGGAGGAGATATGTCTTATGGTGCCTTAATTTGGACATTGCATGATTTTGGTACTGTAAGCATTAACCCCCAAAAACCTCTTTATAAAAGCCAAAAAATTTCTGGTACATTTCATCAGCAGCAATTTGGTAAATTAAAACAGTCTAGCCAAGTGTTTGATAATTTTGCTGATCTCAAAGAACCAGCTTTTGGTTTTTAATTCTGTGTATGGATTTTTGTTCTCAATTTCATTTATTTCTGCTCTGAGATATTTTATTTTGTTCCTTCTGCTTTCTTTGGGAATAGTTTGAGGTTCTTTTCCTATTTCCTCCAGCTGCATTGTTAGGTCATTGACTTTAGCTCTTTCTTCTTTTTTAATGTATGCATTAAGGGCTATAAATTTCCCTCTCAGCAGCGCTGTCACTGCATCCCATTAAAATATGGTCTTCTTATTTTTCATTCTTCTGATATTTACTGATTTCTATTGTAATTTCTTCTTTGATCAACAGAATATTTAAGAATGTGTTGCTTAATCTGCATATATTTGTGAAGTTCAGATTGTTCTAACTTTTGATTTTCAGCTTTATTCCATTATGATCAGAGAAAGTACTTTGTATAATTTCAATCTTTTAAAATGTATTGAAATCTGTTTTGTGATCCAATATAAGATGTGTCCTGGAAAAAGACCCATGATCTCTTGAGAAGAACATGTAACCTGCTGTTTTTGAGTGCAATGTTCTATACATGTCTATTAGCTTTAGTTCATTTATAATATTACTATAGCTCTATATTGATCCTCTGCCAAGATATTCTATCCCATGATGAAAGTTGTGCATTGAAGTTTCCAGTTATTGTAGAAAAATATATTTCTCCCATCAGTTTTGCCAGTGTTCGATCATGTATTTTGGGTCATCTGTTTAGGCACATACAGGGTTATGATTGATAGTTCTTCCTGGTAAATTGCCTCTTTTATAAATATATAATGTCTTTCCATGTCTGTAATAACAGCTTTGCTTATATAGTCTATTTCATCTTACCTAAGTATAGCTGCACCAGCTTTTTAAAAACATATGCTTGGAATATCTCTTTCCATCCTTTCACTTTCAATTTATATGTATCCTTGTTTTTAAGGTGAGTCTCTTGTGAACAGTGTATTGATGGGTCATATTTTCTTATCCATTCCACTAGTCCATGTCCTTTGATCAGGGAGTTTAACTCATTAAAATTCATTGTTAGTGCTAAAATGTTAGTAAAAGAAATTCTTAATTCACCCATTTTGGCCTTTTGGTGTTATCTGTCCTATTTTATTTTCGCCACTCTTTTTACACTCTTAATTACTTTTCCTGATATAATCTTCATTTCTAGACTCTCTCCCAAGTTTCTCTATCCTGTCTTTTCTTTTCAGGCTGTAACACTCCTTTCAGTATTTCCTGAAAGGATGGTTTCTTGCTGAAAAAAAACTCTGTTTCAGTTTATCTGTTAATATACTAAACTCACACACATTTTTGAAAAATAGTCTTATTGGATATACAATTATTTGGCTGCTGTTTTCTCTTTTAGTATTTTAAATATATCATTCCACTTCCTTTATTGCGTCCATGTTTCCTGATGAGAAATCAGGATTGAATCTTATTGGGCACCCCTTGTATGTTATGAATTGGTTTTATCTTGCTGCTCTCAGGATTCTCTATGTCATTTGACATTCTCATTTGTATTTGCCTTGGAGTAGGCCTATTTGGATTTATTCAGATTTGAGTATTCTGTGCTTCTTGGACACAGGTATCTATGTCCTTCAATAGGGTTGGGAATTTTTGACAATTATTTACTCAAATATTCCTTCTGGCACTTTTTCTTTCTCTTCTTCTGAGATATGCATAACATATATGTTTGCATGCATGTCTTGCTGACATTTAGTTCTCTGAGACCTGTTCAATTTTTTCCATTCTTTAACTCTTGTTTTGTGGGTTTGCTTTTAGAGGCCCTGACTTCAAGCTCATTTATCTATTCTTCTGTCTCTTCAAATCACTGTTATATGCCTCCAGTGTATTTTTAATTTCATTTATTGGCCTTCATCCCTATAAGATCTGGTATTGTTCTATGTATGCTTTCAAATTCTTTTTTACTCAACCAGTTTCTTCTTAATAATCTTAGACAAGAAAAATAAATAAAAGGCATCCAAATTGGAAAAGAAGTAAACCTGTTTATATTTGCAGATGACATGATCCTTTATATAGAAAGTCCCCCAAAATTGACAACACATCTACTAGATCAAATAATTGAATTCAGTAAAGTGATAGGGTACAAGATAAACTTGTAAAAATAATATTGTTTTTATACACTAGTAATGAGCAAGCTGAGGGGAAAATCAAGAACAGAATTCAATTTATCATAGCAAATAAAAACTCAAATATATAGAAATAAACTTAACAAGGGATGCAAAGACTTGTACACAGAAAACTTCAAAACATTGATAAATGTAATCAAAGAATACCTAAATAAATGGAAAGACATTTAATGCTCATGATTTGGAAGAATAAATATTGTAAAGATGTCAGTTCTACCCAATATGATTTAGAGATTCAAAACAATCACAATCAAAATTCCAAAAGCTTGCCATCTTTCTTCAACACATGATAGCTGACTTGGGTAAGAATGCACCTCTTATGGCCTTGAGTTGCACTTTTCAGATTTGGAATTGTAAGCTTTTACCCCCAAATAAATGCCCTTTATAAAAGCCAACACATTTCTGGTACTTTGCATTAGCACTGCTTGGAAAAATAAAATACAGTTCCTTTTTTTTTTTTTTTCTCATTGCATATACATTGGGTATAAAGTCTAAGAAACCATTTCTTAACAGAAAATTCTGAAGATGCTTCCCTATATTTTCTTCTAGGAGTTTTATAGTTCTGGCTCTTATATTTAGGTCTTTGATCCATTTTGAGTTAATTTCTGCATCAGATACTGGTCCTGTTTCATTCTTTTGCATATGGATATTCATTTCTCCATTTATTGAAGAAACTATTCTCTCACAATTGAATGGACTTGGCAGACTTATCAAAGATCAATTTGCCATAAGTGTGAGGGTCTATTTCTGAACTCTAAATCTGAATCCATTGGTTAATATATCTATAATTGTGCCATTACCATGATGTTTTGGTCACTGTAGCTTTGCAATATTCTTCAAAATCAAGAAGTATGAGTCCTCTAACTTCATTTTTCTTTATCAAGATGGTTTTGGCTATCTGGGTCCTCTTACACTCTTCAAATAAATTTGACAATTGGCTTTTCTTTTGCTGTAAAAGATGCTCACCATCACTAGCAATTATGGAAATACAAATCAAAACCCCAATGAGATATCACTTCACACTTATTAGAATGGTCTCTATTTAAAAAACTGAAAATTATAAGTGTTAGAGAGGATGTGGAGAAATAGGAACACATTCATTGCTGGTGGTAATGTAACATGGTGCTGCTACTCCTGTGGAAGATATTTTGGCAGTTCTTCAGGTATTGTTATATACATGGAATAATAGAAAGCAGTTTCTCAAACGATATTTTACCCTGATATTCAGAGCAGCATTATTCACCATTGCCAAAAGTTGGGTAAATCATTTGATTTATCCATCAAATGAAGAATGGATAAACAAAGTGTGGCATATACATACAATGAAATATTATTCAGCCATAAAATGTAATAAAGGCTTGATGTGTGTGACAACATGGTATAACCTTGAGGACATTATGTTGTGTGTAATGAGTTAGACACAGAAGAACAAATAATATATGATTTCACTGATATTAACTTTATATAATAAACTCATAGAGTTAAAATCTAGACTATAGGTTACCAGGGGATAGATTTTTGTAGGGAATGGAGAGCTAATGCTTAATTTGTACAGAATTTCTGTTTAGCTTGTTCATAAAGGTTTGGAACTACATGGTGGCAATAGTAGTACATTATTGTAAATGTAATTAACAGCACTGAATCATGTATGTAAATGTGGTTTAAAGGAGAAGTTTTGGTTCAGGTGTGCTACTACAATAATTTGAAGGATAAATCATGAGACTGTGAATAATGGACTGTAGTTAATAGTACAAGTATAAGAATGTTGCTTCATGGATTACAATAAATGCATGACACTAATAAAAGGTGTTAATAATAGGGTGATATATAGGGAAAATTAAATGTTGTGTAAACTATAGTCTAATAAGTCCTATTTTAATATTCTTTCATCAATTGTAGCAAAAGTACCACACTAATACAAAGTATCAACAATATTAGAGTATATATGAACATTGCACTTCTCTATGAATTATCTGTAACCCTATGTCTTTAATGTAAAAATAATATTTCAAAATGTTATACTGACAGAAAAATAAACTGCTTTTTTAACACAAAAGAAATTTTCAGGTTTCCTTTCTGTTTTGAAAGAGTGGTTGATTTAGAAGCCCTAGTTATTTTTGATATTCAGTATGAGAAGAAATATCCATGCACTTATGTATAGTTCCCAGAGATTAGCTTTTGGCCATTGCTTAAAAATGATTTCAGGATAAATGACATTCACAAAGTGGTTTATACAAACACATATATATTATTACCTTATTTGTATAATGACTTTATTTTCTTTTGATTAATGCTTTTTATTCCCCAAGAACCTTTAGAAATAGTATCCTTCATCATGGGATAACAAAACCAGTAGAGAGGTTGATAATGCATTGATGATGGTGTTTTAAGATCCTCTGTCCTAAGCTAGTATTGGAAAATATATAACATATGGTCAAATATTAGAACTCTGGTTATTTTTATTTATATTCTTTTCTCCTGTAAGTGCTTTCATGATCCTTTCTATGAATAGGAATGAATGTGTGTATGAAATTAAAATTATTTGTAGCAATAGTCTATGCATATACAAGCATATTTTTTGCATAAATATTAGCATATTATGCCCATGCTCTGTACATTGCCTTTTGCATTTAACAAAGTATCTTAGAGATAATTACATACTATAATTGACATATAATAGCTGCCTACTTGGTATCCATTCCTGCTCTTCTTTCCTGATCTACACAGGTTTTCAATTTCTTGTCCTTGCTTTCATGCAGAGCTTCCAGATGTCTAGCATCATGGACTGACTGATCAAAGCTTTTTACTTTCCAATCTCCTGGCATGTAGTCTTAGTTTGTCCAATCAGGTTAAGATGAAGGGGTCATGCATGAAATGCTGGGGCAGAAGCACTCTCTCTTCCCCTGGAATGGAACAAGAAATAAGTATCCTAAGTAATGTTTGATACCTGTCCCATGACCACATTAAGAACCTTAATGGTAATGCAGAGAGATGAGAAGAAATTGAGTCTTTGAGAAATCCCCATTTATGTGGCCCAATAAATCTCTGTTATTTAAAATAAAAAGAGATAATCTCTAGGCAATGAAGATGGTGGTGTGAGATGCTCCAAAGCACAATTCCACAAATTAATCTTTAAAGAACTAGCATGAAGAGGCAAAGCCATGAACTTTAAAACTTGGAAAACAGTTAAAGAGTTGCAGTTACTTGGGGTGATGAAAAAGAAAACACAGGTTTAACAATGGTAGGAGACAATCAGTGTTAGTTATACTCACTGTGGCTGAAAGGAGTACTCTGTTTATGTTATATTTCAATTGAAAAGAAGCTGAAGAATAATGTAGGGACTGTATAACATGATTTTGGTGGTGGAAGAAGATTGTGGTTACTAGTAAAAGTATAAGAATGCTCTTCTTTACAAGGTGTTAAGTATATGGTGATATATGGGAAAATTACAACTAATGTAATATATGGATTATAATTAATAGTAATATTATAATATTTTTGAAGCAATGGCAAAGAAGGCAAATCTAAGGGACACCAATGAGGTATTAGGGGGTATGGGATTTTTCCTTTTGAAGTAATGAAAATGTTCTGAAATTGAATGTGGTGATATAGCACAACTCTGATGAATATGAGAGTCACCGAGTATATCCTTTGAATGGATTACACAAAGCATGTGAGAGTATAACACAATCAATCCTGTGGTTTGAAGATGGACTGTGATTATGAAAACAGACATGAAAACATTCTCTCATGAAATATGACAAGTATATAATACTAATACAGGATGTTATTACCTGAGTAGTTTGGGGGGAAATACACCATATATAAGATATTGGCCCATTAACATTCAATTTTATTACTGTCAAGGCAGTATATATTTTTTTGTTTTTTTTTATTTTTTAAATATTTATTTATTTATTTTTAAAAACTTTAGATTACATAAATGCTACATAAAAATATTGAGGATTCCAATATGCCCCACTCCTTCCCCCTCCCATATTTTCCCACATTAACAACATCTTTCATTAGAGTGGTACATTTCTTACAATTGTTGGAAGCATATTGAAGCATTTCCACTAACCATGGATTATAGTTTACATTATAGTTTACACTCTGTCCCATGCAATTTTGTAAGTTATGGCAAAATATATAATGGCCTGTATCCATCATTGCAATGTGATGGAGGAGAATTCTAATGTTCCACAAATGCCCCCATATTACACCTATATTTCCCTCTCCTTCCCCTCAGAGCCTCCAGTGGCCACTGCCTCCATATCAATAATAAATGTTTTTCCATTGCTATAATAACAATAAATCTGTAGCAGAAGAATAATAAGTCTACTTTAGTCCATTTTTCATTCTCTAATCTTGAGGATTTGGGGATGGTGATGCCCATTCTGCCTGTAATTGAGAGGGGGCTTAGATTCCATGGGGTAGATGGATGGAACTATCTTGCTTGCAGTTGCAGACTCTCTCTGTGCTTTGGGATGGGCATTGTCAACCATCATCACTTTGTTAGTTGTCCTGGGTGAGTCCAATGAACTGAAGTGTAGGTGTTGCAACTCTGCTGAGTTATAGGGACCAACGGGCACATGGACAGCCCAAAGATTTAAGCCTCTTGGACACACACCTGTTAATTCTGGTACTAGCTATAGGTTCCAAAAGAAGGGGCAGAAGAGCCATTTGTAGGGAAACCCAAATGAGCCCTACTCTGTCACACTGGGGAGCAGCATAAATTCCAAGGTAAAGCTCACTGGCAGAGTGGCAAACTCCTGAGCTGTCTGCCCTGCCTACCTTGTCTGGATGTCTCTAGAGCCCTCAGGAACACCACTATCTGAGGCACTATTTACTGTGGCTGTCAATTAGATCCTGCTGAGATGTGCATAAGCATAACCTCTAGAATGACCTCCCAACTCACTTTGAAATTTCTTAGCCATAAGAACTCATTTGTATTTACCATTTCTCTCTTATGGTCAAGGTCTTTTTTCAGGTGCATTGCTATGTGCTTGGTAATAATCCCTCAATGCCAGGGAAGCTCATCCTTGGGAGTCATGTCCCATGTGGAGATTAAGGTAGTGTATTTATATGCTGAGATTGGTTTAGAGAGAGGCCACATTTGAGCAACAAGGAGGACCTCAGGAGGTAACTCTTAGGCAACATGTAATACTAGGCTAACTTTCAATTTCAAAAGAAAAGGTTCATAAGTACAAACATCAATATCAAGGGCCCAGTGCAATCCTCTGTCCCCTTCACTAGATACTGCCCCTGTGCTTGGGGGATTCTTGCTCTCACATTACACAGTGTAGCAGAACTCTTCAGGATGGGAATTAAATATTCATTCAGTTGTTGTGTGGATTTCCACCCACCTAGATAATGCCCCATGAACACTGGAACACATTTATATGCCTTAGAGACATGCCCCAGATGAAACCTGTATTAGTCAGCCAAAGGGGTGCTGATGCAAAATACTAGAAATCTGTTGGCTTTTATAAAGGGTATTAATTTGGGGTAGAATCTTATAGTTACCAGACGATAAATAAGTTACTTCCCTCATCAAAATCTGTTGCCATGTGTTGGAGCAAGATGGCTTCTGACGTCTGCAAGGGTTTAGGCTTCCTCTTCCTTGTGAGGCTCCATGGTCCCAGCTTCTTCCAATATCAGCTGTAGGATGGGATAAGTCTCATCTTTCTTCCAGACCTTGTTTCTCTCTGGGCTCAGCTGCTCTGTTTGCTACACAAGGCCAGATATAAACTGTCAGCCAAATGGCTCAATTCTCTTCCCAGGGCTTCTGCTGTGTCTAATGAAGCCTTCTCTCTTTCCCCACATCTCTGCTTCACTGTGTGTTTACTTCCTGGGACTCCACCATTAAAACCTCCAACTACCTCCTGTGCCTTGTCATTTTCTCTGTGAGTGCCAGCCCACCAAGGGGGTGGGAACCTGACATTCTACTGGCATGATGTAATCAAAGCCTTAATCATTATTTAATCAAGTAAAAGTGAAACCTCTGAATCTGATATAATATAATATGCCCAGAGGAAAAGGCCAGTTCACAAATATAAACCAATATCTAATTTTGGAATTCATAAACAATATCAAACTGCTACAAGCCCCCTCCCATGCATTCCCCTATCCCTGACACCTTACACCAATGTTCCTCCCCTGCCACAGTTGTAACCTTTCTGTAGGGGATTCCCATATACCCAATACCCTTTCCCCTTTTCCCCTTCCCTATTCATAATATTTTCCATATGGATGGTACATTTATTACAATTGATGTACAAATATTGAAGCATTGCTACAAACCATGGTCAATGGTTTACATTATGATTTACCTTTTTGACTGTACACTGTTATAAATTTTGATGAAATTTAAAATGATCTGTACCCATTATTGCAAGATCATGCAGAAAATTCTAATGCCCTAAGAATGGCCTATGTTCCATCTATTCTATTCTCCCCTCCACCTCCCATTGGGACCTATGGTAACCATTAAATTTCACTTTTTGAAGAATAAGATTCATAGTTATTTGTAATAATATTGGGTGTGACATATTGGTCTGTTTTCTTTTATTAGGAACTGCCTATGTTCTTGAAAGACTCTTGCCCCTCTATCTGAAAAAATAGCATAACTCCCCAGGATGGGAGTTTAGTATTTTCTTGTTTGTTGTGTGGGTATCCACCCACTGATATAACATACTATGACAACATTAACACTTACATTTTCCATAGAAGACTGCCGCAAGTGCACCCTGACCTGTATGCACCCCCCCACATCCAACACCCAACACCAGTAACCCTTCCATGCCATGTTGCCAAAAGAACATTCCCAACATGGTAGTTTTAACCACATACCCACCAATCCACAGTGTTCACCTGCTTCCTCCCCGCATCCTCCCCCAGTTCCATGGATAGTCCAACCTAATCTCCCACTCTACCTCCTCACAGACAAGCACCACTGAACCCAATAACATCACTGCACCACTGTCACACCCATTCACTTCACAAGTACACCCTTCCACCTTATCATAGATTTTGCCCACATGGGCATTGGCTCACAGCCCACTACTCCCTTTCCGTCTCCTGTAAACCTATCTTCCAGGCTCTAGCTCTGTGAGTCTGCTCAATTTGCTTAATTCCTATCACTGATGTTATGCAGTATTTGTCCTTCAGTGCCTGGCTTTCTTCACTCAACTAAAATCTTCAAGATTCATCTCTGTTATCATGTGTGTTAAGAGTGCATTCTGTCTTACAGTGGAATAATGTATATACCACAACTTGTTTATCCATTCATCTGTTGATGAACATTTGGGTTGCTTCCAACTTTTGGCAATGGTGAATAATGTCACTGTGAACATTTGTGTGCCTATATCTGTTTGTGTCCCTGCTTTCAATTCTTCTGGTTATACACCCATCAGTGGGATTGCTGGGTCATATGTCAGTTCTATAGTTAG
Organism: Cabassous unicinctus; assembly: GCA_029593785.1. Lineage (NCBI taxonomy): Eukaryota > Metazoa > Chordata > Mammalia > Cingulata > Chlamyphoridae > Cabassous > Cabassous unicinctus. The sequence goes on from JAQZBX010028674.1 coordinate 10,326, forward strand.
GTTCCTGATGAACCACTTAACTGTCTTCCTCAATGTCTGCACCATTCTACATGCCCTCCAGCAGTGGATAAGTGTTCCCTTTCCTCTACATCCTCTCCAACACTTATGGTTGTCTTTGTTTTTTTCAATATTTATTTTATTTATTTATTATGCCCCCCCATTGTTTGCATATGTTGTCTGCTTACTGTGTCTGTTTTTTCACATGCTTGTTTTCTTTTAAGGAGGCACTGGGAACCTAACCCTGGAACTTCCATGTGGGAGGGAGGTGCCTAATAGCTTGTGCCACCTCTGCTCCCTGCTTGTTGTGTCTCTCATTGTTTACTTGTTGTGTCTTATTGTTGCATCATCTTGTTGTGTCAGCTCGCTGCACCAGCCCATCACATCAGCTCGGTGTTTTGCTCATCTTCTATAGGAGGCACTGGGAGCAAAATCTGGGACTACCCATGTGTTAGAGAGGTGCCAATTGTTTGAGCCACTTCTGCTTCCCCCTCTGTTTTTTTAAAAACCACTAGTCTAATAAGTGTAGATGATATCTGATTGTAGTATTGCTTTGCATTTCCCTACTAGCTAGTGATGATGAGCATTTTTTCATATGCTTTTTAGACATCTGTATTTCTTCTTTGAAGAAGTGTCTATTCAAATCACTTGCCCATTTTTGAACTGTGTGGTTTGTGTTTTTATTTTAGAGATGCAGGATTTCTTTATATATGCTGGATATTAGGCCCCTTATCAGATAGATGGTTACCAAATATTTTCTCCCATTGAGTAAGCTGCATTTTCACTTTGTTGATAAACTCTTTTGAAGTATAAAAGTTTTTAGTTTTGTGGATGTCCCATTTATCTATTTTTTCTTTTGTTGCTTCTGTTTTGGGTGTAAATTTTATGAATTTCTTTCCTACTACAAAATCTTGTAGATACTTCCCTACATTATCTTCCAGGAGATTTATTGTCTTGGCACTTATGTTTAGGTATTTGATCCATCTTGAGTTAATTTTTGTATAGGGTGTGAGATTGTGGTCCTCTTTCATTCTTTTGGATATGAATATCTGGTTCTCCAAGAACCATTTGTTGAAGAGGTCATTCTGTCCCAGTTGAGTAGGCTTGGTGGAATTGTTGAAGATCAGTTGGCTGTATATGCAAGGATCAAGATCAGAACTCTCAGTTCTGTTCCATTGGTCAGTATGTCAATCCTTGTGCCAATACTGTACAGTTTTGACATTGTAGATTTGTAGTATGTTTTAAAGTTGGGTTGTGTGATTCCTCCAATTTCATTTTCCCTTTTAATATGTCTTTGGCTATTCAGGGACTCTTGCCCTTCCAAATAAATATCATACTTAACTTTTCCAATTCAGTAAAAAATGTGGAAAATTTTATTGGTATTGCATTAAATCTGTAAATCAGGTAGGAGAGACATCTTAATGATGTTTAATCTTCTTATTCATTAGCAGGAAATATTCTTCCATTTATTTAGGTCTTCTTTGATTTCCTTTAAAAGTGTTGTGTAGTTTTCTGTGTACAAGTCCTTTACATCTTAAGTTTATTCCTAGGTATTTGATTCTTTTAGTTGCTATTGTAAATGGAATTTCTTTTTCTTGATTTCCTCCTCAGAGTGCTCATTAATGGGGAATAGAAATGCTACTTATTTTTGCTCATTGATTTTATATCCTGCTACTTTACTGAACTCATTTATAAGCTCTAGAAGCTTTGTTGTAGATTTCTCAGGGCTTTCTATGTATAGGATCATGTCATCTGCTGAAATTTTTACTTCATCCTTTCCAATTTGGATGCCTTTCATATGTTTTTCTTGCCTAAGTGCCAAAGCAAGTACTTCTAACACAATGTTAAATAAAAGTTGTGACAATGGGCATCCTTGTCTTGTTCGAGGTCTTAGAGAGAAGGCTTTTAGCATTTCACCATTGAATATGTTAGCTGTGGGTTTTTCATATATACCCTTTATCATCTTTGGGAAGTTTCCTTCTATTCCTGTCTTCTGAAGTGTTTTTCTCAGGAAGGGATGCTGTATTTTGTCGAATGCTTTTTCTGCAACAATAGAGATGATCATGTGATTTTATTCTTTCAATCTGTTAATGCGGTATATTACATTGATTGATTTTCTTATGTTGAGCCATCCTTGCATACCAGGGATGAAACCCACTTGGTCATGGTGTATAATTCTTTGTTGTTGTTGTTGTTGTTGTTGTTGAATATGATTAGCAAGTATTTTGTTGAGGATTTTAGCATCTAGATTTATTAGAGAGATTGCTCTATGGTTTTCCTTTCTTGTGGTGTCTTTGGGTGACTTTGGTATTAGGGTGATGTTTGAATTATAGAATGAGTTAGGCATTGTTCCCTCCACTTCTCTTTTTTTGGAAGAATTTAAGCAGGATTGGTGTTAGTTCTTTCTGTAATATTTGGTAGAATTCAACTGTGAAGCCATCTGGTCCTGGGCTCTTCTTAGTTGGGAGGTTTTTGATGATAAATTCATTCTCATTACTTGTGATTGATCTGTTGAGTTCACCAATTTCTTCTTTCTTCAGTCTAGGCTGCTTGTGTGTTTCTAGGAATTTGTCCATTTCATCTAAGTTATCCATCTTGACATACAGTTTTTCCAAGTATCCTCTTAGGATACTCTTTATTTCGGTGATATCATTGGTGATATTCCCTTCCTTATTTTGTTTTTGCATCTTCTCTCCTTTTTCTTTGTTAGTCTAGCTGAGGGTTTGTAAATTTTATTAATCTTCTCAAAGAACCAGCTTTTGGTTTTGTTAACTTTTTTAGTGCTTTCTTATTTTTAGTTTCATTTACTTCTGCTCTAATCTTCCCTATTTCCTTCTTTTTACTTGCTTTGGTAATTGGTTGTTCTTTTTCTATTCCCTCCAGGTATGCAGTTAGGTCTTTGATTTTAGCTCTTTATTCTTTTTTAATATAGGCAATTATGGCTAAAAATTTCCCTCTCAGCACTGCTTTTGCTATATCCCATTGGTTTTGATATCTTTTGACCTCATTTTCATTCATTTCAAGGTAGTTACTGATTTTTTTTTTACAGTTTCTTCCCTGACCCACTGATTGTCTAAGAGTTTGTTGTTTAACTTCTATATCATTGTGCCTAATCTGGTTCTCTTTCCCCTTACTGATTTCTAGCTTCATTCCATCATGGTCAGAGAAATTACTTTGTATAATTTCAATCTTTCTGAATTCATTGAGAGTTCTTCTGTGACATAGCATGTGGTCTATCCTGGAGAATGGTCCATCTGTTCTTAAGAAGAATATATATCCTGAAGTATTTGGGTGTAATATTCTGTATATGCCTATTAGGTCTAGACCCTCTAATGTATTATTCAAGGTCTATGTTACTTTATTGATCCTCTGTCAAGATGTTGTGTCTAATCATGAATATGGTGTATTAAAGTCCCCCAGTATCATTGTAGAGACATCTATTTCTCCATTTAGTTTTTCCAATGATTGCCTCATGTATTTTGAGGCACCCGTTTTAGGTGCATGAGTTTATGATTTTTCTTTCTTCTTCACAGATTACCCATTTTATTAATATATACTGTCCTTCTTGGTCTCTTACAATAATTTTGCATTAAAAGCCTATTTTGTCTGATACTGGTATAGCTACTGCTGCCCCCCCCCCTTTTTTTTTGTTATTGTTTGCATGCAAAATTGTTTTCCAACCATTCACTTCCAACCTCCTTGAGTTCCTCGGTCTAATGTGAGTTTTTTGTAGAAAGCTTATAGATGGGTCATATTTCTTTATCCATTCTGCCAATCTGTGTCTCATGATAGGAGAGTTTAATCCATTAACATTCAATGTTATTACCATCATGAAATTATTTATATAGCCATATTTTCTTTAAATTTATGTATGTCATATATTGCTTTTGTCTTTTTTTAATTTATTGAAGTATATCACTCATACATAAAGATACATAAACAGTAAGTGTATTGTAATAGTTGTGAACTTATAATACAAATACACATAACATCATTCAGGGCTCTCATACCTCAGCCTACCACCAATACCTTGCATTGTTGTGAAACATTTTTAACTAATGATTAAAGAGCATCCTTTAAATATTACTACTAAGCAAAGTATCTTACATTTGGTGTGTTTTTCCCCCAACCCACCATATTATTATTAATATTATTATTATTATATCATTTATACATGAACATACATAAACAATAAGTGTATAGTAAATGTTGTGAACTTACAAAGCAAACATGCATAACATCATACAGGGGTCTGATACATCACCCCACCACCAACACCTTGCATTGTTTTGAGAAGTTTATTACAAATTATGAAAGAATTTCACCAAAATCTTACTACTAACTCTAGTCCTTATCTTACATTTGGTGTGTTTTCCCCCCAACCCACCTTACTATTATTTAATATATTTTTATGATGGAAGTTGTAAACTTAAAAATCAATCATGCACATGTGCAGAATTCCCATACAACACCCCTCTATCAGCACACCACACCATGGTGGAACATTTGTTACAGATTATGAGATAATATCATCAGACTATTCCTTGTGCATAGTCTACATTTGGCACACTTTTCCCCTACTGATCTATTATCACCACTGTACATCTTTGGCATAGGTGCATGAATATTACACTACTGTTAACCACAATCCATAAGTCATTCCAGTTGTATTTTCCCATGTTTCTCCACTTTCCCACCATGCTGCAATAGTGACATTCATCTGCTCTAGTTCACAATGGACACTCTTGCATCTGTACCATCAACCACAATTCTCATCCATCTCTGAGCTTATTGAGCTATTCAGTCCCTAGATTATTCTCTAGATTTATTTCAGTTGGCATTTACATCCCTAGACTACATTTCCAGCCACATTCCCAGTTATAAACCAACTGTTACTCACTATAATTTGTGACCATCAAGTGTATACATTTCCAAACTTTGACAATAGAGTTATTTAAAACTTAACTTCAACCTACATTAAGCATTAGTAGTCTATCTCAGTCCTCCTCTTATCTCCTTTAAGACTCGAACACCTACCACCAGGTCTTGATTTTCTACATTTTCTTCTAGAAGCTTTATGGTTCTTGCTTTTATATTTAGGTGTTTGATCCATGTTGAATTAATTTTTGTATAAGGCATGAGATATGGGTCCTCTTTCCTTCTTTTAACTATGGATATCCAGTTCTCCCAGCACAATTTGTTGAATGGACTGTTCTGCCTGAGCTGGGTGGGTTTGACAGGCTTGTAAAAAATCACTTGACCAGAGATGTGAGGATGTGTTTCTGAACCATCAGTTTGGTTCAATTGGTCTTTGTGTCTGTCTTTATGCCAGTACCATGCTGTTTTTTTCTACTGTAGCTAGCTAATATGATTTAAAGTCTGGAAGTGAAAGTCCTTCAATTTTGCTTTTCCTTTTAAGATGTTTCTGGCTACTCAAGACACCTTGCCCTTCCAAATAAATTTGATAATTATGTATTCCATTTATTTTTTAAATTGATGGTGGAATTTTTATTGGAATACAAATGAATCTGTACATCAGTTTGGGTAGAATTAACTTCTTAATGATATTTAGTCTTCCAATCCTTGAGCATGGAATGATCTTCCAATTATTTAGGTCATTTTTAATTTCTTTTAAAAATGAGTTGTTGTTTTCTGAACAGAAGTGCTTTACATAGTTGGTTAAGTTTATTCCTAAATATTTGATTCTTTTAGTCACTATTGTAAATGGAATTTTTTTCCTGATGTCCTCCTGAGGTTGCACATTACTAGTGTCTTTTAAAGCCTATTTCATCTGATATAAGTATAGCTACTCCAGATTTTTGTTGTTGTTGTTGTTACTGCATGCATGGAATAACTTTTTCCAGCCTTTCACTTTGAATATATTGGTATACTTGGGTCTAAGGAGAGTCTCTTGCAGACAGCATATAGTTGACTCATATTTTCTTATCCATTCTCCCAGTCTGTGTCTTTTGATTGGGGAGTTTAATCCATTAACATTCAATGTTATTACTGTAAAGGCAGTTCTTATTTCACCTATTTTGACCTTTGTTTTTTTCTGTCATATTTTATATTCACCATTTTTTTTGACACTTTTAGTTAGTTTTTTTGGTAAAATCTTCATTTATAGACTCTCTTCCAAGGCTCTCACTCCTGTCTTTTCTTTTCAGACTGTAGCACACCCTTTAGTATTTCCTGAAAAGCTGGTCTGTTCGTTACAAACTCTCTCAGTTTCAGTTTATCTGTGAATATTCTAAACTCACCCTCATTTTTGAAAGACCATGTTGCTGGATATAAGATTCTTAGCTGGAAGTTTTTCTCCTGCAATATCTTTAATATATCATACCACTGTCATCTTGCCTCCCTGGTTTCTGATCAGAAATCAGCACTTAATCTTATAAGTATTCCTTATATACTATGCATTGCTTTCACTTGCTGTTTTCAGAATTCTCTCTATGTCTTTGGCATTTGACATTCTGATTAGTATGTGTCTCAAAGTTGCTCTATTTGGATTTATTTAGATGGGAGTACATTGTGCTTCTTGGATATGGATATTTTTGTCCTTCAGTAGGGTTGGGAAATTTTCTACCATTATTTCTTTAAATATTTCTTCTGCCCCTTTTCCTTTCTCTTCTCTTTCTGGGACACCTATGACATGTATGTTTGCACTTCTCTTACTGTTGTTCAATTCTCTGAGATCTTGTTCATTTTTTTCCATTCTTTTCTAAATGTGTTCTTTTGTATGTTCACTTTTAGAGATCATTTCTGCAAGCTCACCAATCCTTTCTTCTTCCTCCTCAAATCTGCTACTACATAATACCAGTGCATTTTTAATATCATTTATTGCACTTTTCATTCCTATAATATCCATTTTTCTATATGCTGTCAAAATTTTCTTTGTGCTTGTCCATTGTCTTCATTTTTTGTTGTTTATTTATTTATTTATTTTATAATTTAAAAGATGCTTAGATTACATAAATGTTACACAAAAATTACAGGGATTCCCATGTTCCCCAGTTCCCATGCCTCCCATAACCTCCCACATTAACATCATTCATTAGTGTGATACATCCCCTGCAATGGATATACACATACTGGGGCTTTGCCATTAAGCATGGACCATAGATCACATTGTAGACCACACTATCCCACACAGTTCTGCATGTGATTTGGCCTATATTTGTCATTGTAATGTCACTCAGGATAATTCCCAAGTCCCCAAAAAGCCCCTGTATTACAACTGCTTCTCCCTCTCCCTGCCCCAAAAGTGTCCAATGGCCACTGGCTCCACTTCAATGTTGTAATTTCTTCCATTGCTTGAATCACAATATGTCTACAACAGAATAACAGTAAGTCTACTCTAGTCCATAGCTCTTCACCCAATCCTGAGGAGTCTGGGATGCTGATGCCCACTCCACCTCCAAGTGAGAGGGGGCTTATATCCCATGGATAAGATGGATGGGATTATCCTGCCTGCAGCTGTAGACTCTCTCTATTCCCTGGGATGGCCATTGCCCATCATCTCCTCATCAGGTGACTTGGGTGAGTCCATTGAGCTGTAGAGTAGGAGATGCAGCTTCACTGATATTCCAGGCACAGCTGGCACATGGGCAGGCCAAAGGCTCCATTCTCTGGAAGTACACCTACAAACTTCAGCACCACATATAGGTTTGAATACAAGGGACTCATGGACCATGTACAGGGAGGACTTATTTGAATCCAACTCTATCACTCTCAGGAGCACAGATTTCAAACTATAACCCAGTTATAAGTCATCAATCTTTGGAGCTATTCTCCCTTATATAGGAACTGGGAGTCTCCAGAGCCCTCAGGAACTCCTCTGTGTGGGGTGATATCCACATTGGTGTTATATGAGAACCTACTGAGGTATGTGTAATCGTTACCTCTGGGATGACCTCCCGACTCTCTTTGAAGTCTCTTAGCCATATGAACTCATTTGTCTTTACATATTCCCCCTTTTATTCAAGGTCTTTTTCCAGTCGTATTGCCAGTTGGCACTTGGTATTAATCGCTCATTGCTAGGAAGGGTCATCCCCAGGAGTCATGTCCCATGCTGGGGAAAGTAATGCATTCATATGATTAGTTTGGCATAGAGAGAGGCCACATTTGAGCAACAAAGAGGTTTTCACATGGCAATCCTTAGGCACCCCAAAATAGAAGGCTAAGTTTCAATTACAATAGCAAAGACTCATAAGACCAGTCATCAATAACAAGAACCCATTAATGGAACATCCTCCTTTGCCAGACACTGCCCCTGCACTCGGGGGACTCTTCCTGCTCCCTTAGAGAATGTGGCAGAGCTCTCCAGGCTGGAAATTCAGTATTCTCTCATTTATTGATTCATTCTCCACCCACTGTGACCATGCCCCACCCCTTGATTATTTGAACAATTTTATATATCTTTCATGTATTTTCATGTGAACTTCCTCCCATGAAATCCTCATCCTAGACACTCCCCACCAATGACCCTCTCCTGCCCCCATTGTAACCCTTCTGTGATCTAAGCCTTCCTTGAAGATGAAGCCCATATAATAGCCAAATACAATTAAAGGGAAAATGAAATAATAATAAGTTTAAATACAAGAGATAAAATATATGGAAACTTAAAAATAAACACTAAAAATAAAATAAAAGGATTGGGATATTGAAAAAATGGGAAAAAACAAAAAAATTTAAAAAAAATTTTTTTTAACATTTTTCCTTTTATCACTGGATTATCGGGTGTCTAGTCTGTACCATGGCACCTTCCCCCTCACACTCCCCAGTGTCTCCCAAATTTTCATTTAATTTTCAAAGCAGATCAGGTCACAGCAAAGTCACACACAGAATACTAGAGACTCTCATATACCCAACCTCCTCTCCCTTTCCTCACCCCATATTAAAACCTTTTTGTATGTGGATGGTATTATTATTATAAGTGTTATACAGATAGTCAAATATAGCTACTAAACATTCTCAATGTTTTACAGTATAGTTTACAATTTAGACAGTACAGTTTAATAATTTTTGATGACATTTACCAAATCCCGTGCCCTTACCTGTAAGGTAATGAAAAATATTTCCCCTGGTCATTAAATGCCACCTGTTTGATCTTTTCTATTCCTTCCTGCCCATCCCCCTGGGGCACATGACACCCCCTGTCTTGACTCATTGGATGACAAGATTCATAGTTACATGCAACAAGTGGCCTTGACACACTGATTTTCCTCCCCTGTTAGGATCCATTCTTGCTCCTAATAGACACCCACCTGTCTGTTTCTGAGTGAGTCAGTCCTCCCAAAAATGAGGATCCATCTCCTTCCAACTCACCATGTGAGTCTCCTCTCCCTGACACAAGACATTATGACAGGATGAACACTCACACACTCCCCAGAAGCCTACTTCAGATGCACCCCATCCTGAATGCCCCAGCAACCTACACCCTAAACCAGTGACACTACCTTGTCATACTGCCATAAGAGGATTCCCACTCCTGCACTTTCAACCTCATACCCACAAATCCCGTGTTCACCTGGTTCCTCTCCCATCTCTACCCCCAATATCCTGGGTATTCTAACCCACCCTTCCTAATCTACCCATCTGTCAACCCTGAACCACCAAACCCAGTAATATCACTGCCCAACTGTCCTATCCTTCAATATGCAGCTATACTCTATCACTTTACCATAGATTATGTCCTTATGGGTGATGGCTCACAACCTTCCCTTACCTTTCTCTCTCTTGTTAACCTTTCTTTCAGACAATTGTTCTCAGAGGCTGCTTGCTTTCCTCAATTGAAATCAGTGAGATCATGTACTGTTCATCCTTCAATGCTTGGCTTGCTTCATGCAACATAAGGTCTTCAAGATTCATCCACGTTATTCTGTGTATTAGCACTTTATGCCTTGTTACAGCTGAGTAATATTCCATTATATGTATGTACCATATATTTTTATCCATTCATCTGTTGATAAGCACCGGGGCTGATTCCAACTTTTGACAATAGTGAACAATGCCACTATGAACATTGGTGTGCATATATCTGTTTGTGTATGTGCTTTCGATTCTTCTGGGTACATACCTAGCAGTGGAATCACCGGATCATATGGAAGACCTATTGTTAGTTTTCTGAGGAACCCACAAAATGTCCTCCACAATGGCTGGACCATTGCACAATCCGACCAGCAGTGGATGAGGGTTCCTATTCCACCACTCCTTTCCAACAATTATTGTCTGCTGTTTTTTTAATAGCTGCCATTCTGATTGGTGTAAGACGGATTCTGAAAGTAGTTTTGATTTGTATTTCCTTACTAGTTGACGAGGTCAAGCATTTTTTTCATGTGCTTTTTAGCCATTTGTATTTCTTCCTTAGAGAAGTGTCTTTTCAGGTCACTTGCCCATTTTGTAAATGGGTTGTTTCTCTTTCTATTTTTGAGATGTAGGATTTCTTTATATATGCAGGATATTAGGCTCCTATCATATATATGGTTGCCATATATTTTCTGCCATTGAGTAGGCTGCCTTTTTATTTTCTTAATAACATCCTTTGAGGTGCAGAAGTTTTTAATTTTGTGGAGATCCCATTTATCTATTTTTTCTTTTGCTGCTCATGCTTTGGGTGTGAAGTTCATGAAACCATTTCTTATTACAAGTTCCTGCAGATGCTTCCCTACATTATCTTCCAAGGTCTTTATGGTTTTGACTGTTATATTTAAATCTTTGATGTATCTTGAGTTGATTTTTGTATAAGGTGTGAAATGGTATTCCTCTCTCATTCTTTTGCATATTGATATCCAATTCTCCAAGCACCACTTGTTAAAGAGGCCATTCTCTCCCAACTGAGTTGGCTTGGTGGCCTTGTCGAATATCAGATGACTGTATATGCATGGACATATATCAGAACTCTCAATTGGGTTCCATTGGTCAGTATGTCTATCCTTGTGCCAATACCATGCAGTTTTGAGCACTGTAGCTTTGTAGCATGTTTAAAGTCAAGTAGTGTGATACCTCCAACTTCAATTTTCTTTTTCCATATGTCTTTGGCAATTTGGAGCCTCTTAACTTTCCAAATACATTTTGTAGGTAGTTTGTCCAGTTCCTTCAAAAATACTGTGTTGATTTTTATTGAGATTGCATTAAATCTGTAGAGTAGCTTGGGTAGGATAGAAATCTTGATAATGTTTAATATCCTATCCATGAAGAGGGGATATTCTTCCATTTATTTAAGTCTTCTTTGATTTCCTTTAACAGTGTTGTGTAGCTTTCTGTATATAAGTCCTTTGCCTCTTTTGTTAAATTTATTCCTAGGTGTTTGAATCTTTTAGTTACTATTGTAAATGGTATTATTTTCTTGATTTCCTCAGATTGCTCGTTATTGGTGTACAGAAATGCTACTGATTTTTGAGCATTGATCTCATTGCCTGCAACATTACTGAACTACTTTATAAGTTCTAGAAGCTTTGTTGTAGGTTTCTCAGGGCTTTCAATGTATAAGATCATGTCGTCTGCAAATAGGGAAATTTTTACTTCTTCTTTTCCAATTAGGATATTTTTATATCTTTTCCTTGCCTCAGTGCTTGAGCAACTACTTTTAAGACAATGTTAAATAAGAGTGGTGATAGTGGGCATCCTTTTCTTCTTCCTGATCTCAGAGAGAAGGGTTTTAGAATTTCACCATTGAAGATGATGCTAGCTTTGGGTTTTTCATATATGCCTTTATAATGTTTGGAATGTTTCTTTCTATTCCTACCCTTTGCAGTGTTTTTATCAGGAAAGTGTGCTGTATTTTGTCGAATGCTTTTTCTCCATCTATAGAGATAATCGTGTGATTTTCTTCTTTCAATCAGTTTATGTGGTGTATTACATTGATTGATTTTCTTATATTGAGCCAACCTTGCATACCCGGGATGAAACTCACTTGGTCATAGTGTATAATTCTTTTGTAATGTTGTGAAATGTGATTAGTAAGTATTTTGTTGAGGGATTTAGCATCTAGGTTCATTAGAGAAATTCGTCTGTAATTTTCCTTTCTTGTGGGATCATTTTTGGCTTTGGTATTAAGGAAATGTTGGCATCATAGAATGAGTTAGACAATATTCCTTCCACTTATATTTTTTGGAAGAGCTTAAGCAGGATTGGTGTTAGCTCTTTCCAGAATGTTTGGTAGAATTCTGCTGTGAAGCCCTTTGGTCATGGGCTCTTCTTATTTGGGAGATTTTTGATGACTGAGTCTATCTTTTTAATGTAATTGGGCTTCTGAGTTCATCAATTTCTTCTTTCATCATTGTAAGCTGTTTCTGATTTCCTAGAAATTTGTCCATTTCCTCTAAATTATCATTCTTGTTGGCATATAATTTTTCAAAGTATCCTCTTATGATACTCTTTATTTCTGTGGGATCAGTAGCGATATCCCCTTTCTCACTTCTTTTTTGTGTGTGTGTGTGTATTTGCATCTGCTCTCTCTTTTTCTTTGTTAGTCTGCCTAACAGTTTGTCAATTTTATTGATCTTCTCAAAGAACCATCTTTAGGTTTCGTTTATTTTTTCTAGTGCTTTCTTAGTCTCTATTTCATTTAGTTCTGCTCTAATGTATGTTATTTCCTTCTTTCTACTTCCTTTAGGTTTAGTTTGTTGTTGTTTTTCCAATTCCTCCAAGTGTGCAGTCAGGTTTTCAATTTTACCTCTTTCTTCTTTTTAAATTTATTTATTTATAGCTATGAACTTCCCTCTCATGACAGCTTTGGCTGCATCCCATAGGTTTTGATATGTTTTGCTGTCATTTTCATTAGTTTCAAGGTAATTTCTGATTTCTTTTGTGATTTCCTCCTTGACCCACTTTTTTTCTAAGAGTATGTTGTTTAACTTCCATATCTTTTTGCCTAATCAGTTTCTTTGCCTATTAGTGATTTCCAATTTCATTGCATTGTGGTCAGAGACATTACTTCGTGTAATCTCAATCTTTCTGAATTCATTTAGAGATGTTCTGTCTCCTATCATGTTGTCTATCTTGGAGTATGATCCATGTGCACTCGAGAAGAATGTAAATCCTGCTGTATTTGCATGTAGTGTTCTGTATATGTCTATTAGTTCCAGGTCCTCTAATGTATTGTTCAGAGTCTTTGTTTCTTTGTTGATTCTCTATCTAGATATTCTGTCTAATGGTGATAATGGTGTATTAAAGTCCCCCACTATAATTGTAGAAGCATTTATTTCTCCACTTAGTTTTTCAAGAGTTTGCCTGATATATTTTGAGGCAGTCCGATTACGTGTATAAATATTTTTGATTGTTCTGTCTTTTTGAGGGATAACCCCTTTTACTAGTATATAGCGTCCATTTTTGTCTCTTACAATAGTTTTGCATTTAAAGTCTATTTTGTCTGATATTAGGATAGCTACTTCTGCCATTTTTGGCTATTGTTTGCTTGTAAAATTGTTTTCCAACCATTCACTTTCAGCCTCCTTGAGTCCCTGGGTCGAAAGTGGGTTTCTTGTAAACAGCATACAGTGGATCATATTTCCTTATACATTTTGTCAATCTGTGTGTCTTGACTGGTGAGTTTAATCCATTAACATTCAGTGTTATTACTTGCAATAAATTTCTTAACTCAGCCATATTTTCTTTGGGTAATGTATGTCATATGTTGTTTTTATTTCGCTTTTTGCCTTTTAGTTGTTCTTACACTCTCCTCCAACTCTCTCTCCCCTGTTTTTTCCCTTTCAACTTGTAGAACTTCCTTTAGTATTTCTTGGAGTTCAAGTCTCTTATTGGCATACTCTCTTAATTTCTGTTTATCTGTGAATATTTTGAACTTTCCATCATTTTAAAAAATTAATTAATTAATTTATTTATTTATTTTTTAAAAGATGCTTAGATTACATAAATGTTACCCAAAAATTACAAGGATTCCCATGTTCTCCACCTCCCACACCCACCAAAGCATCACAGATAAACATCTTTCATTAGTGTGGCACATCACCTGGAATAGATATACACATCCTGGGGCTTTTGCCATTAAGCATGGACCATAGTTCACATTGCAGACCACACTCTTTCCCACACAATTCTGCATTTTATATACTGATGTAAAATGGCCTATATCTGTCATTGTAATTTCACTCAGGATAATTCCCAAGTACCAAAAAAGACACTGTCCTATAACTGCTTTTCCCTTCCCTGACCCGAAAGCTTCCAGTGGACACTGGCTGCACCTCACTCTTGTAATTTCTTCCATTGCTTGAATCACAATATGTCTACAACAGAATACCATTAAGTCCATTCTACTCCATAGCTCTTCCCCCAATCCTGAGGAGTTTGGTATGGCGATGTCCACTACACCTCCAAGTGGGAGTGGGCTTATATCCCATGGATATGATGGATGGGATTACTTTTCCTACAGCTGCAGACTCTTTCCATTCCCTGGGATGTCCATTGTCCATCATCACCTCCTCACCAGGTGACTTGGGTGAGTCCATTTTAGCTGTAGAGTAGGAGTTGCAGCTTCACTGATATTCCAGGCACAGCTGGCACATGGGCAGGCCAAAGTCTCCATTCTCTGGAAGTACACCTACAAACTCCAGCACCACATATAGTTTTGAATAGAAAGGACTGATGGACCATTTGCAGGGAAGACTTATGTGAGTCTAACTCTCACTCCCAGGAGCAGATTCTGAAGAACAGCCCACTGATAAGGCATGAATCTCTGAACCTGTCCCTCCTTATATAGTTCCTGGGTGTCTCCAGAGCCCTCAGGAGCGTTTCTGTGTTGGGTGATAGCCACTTTGGTGTTCTATGAGATCTTACTGAGGTTTGCATATGCATTACCTCTGGGATGACCTCCCAACTCTCTTTGAAGTCTCTTAGCCATATGAACTCATTTGTCTTTACCTTTTCCCCCTTTTATTCAAGGTCTTTTTCCAGTCATATTGCCAGTTGGCCCTTGGTGTTAATCCCTCATTGCCAGGGAAGCTCATCCCTGGGAGACATTTCCCATGCTGGGGGGAAGGTAATGCATTCATATGGTGAGTTTGACTTAGAGAAACCACATTTGAGCAACAAGGAGGCTCTCAGGTGGCAACCCTTAGGCACCCCATAACAGTAGGCTGTTTCAATTACAAGAGCAATGACTCATAAGGCTAGTCATCTATAATAAGAACCCACCGGTGGACCATCCTCTTTTGCCAGACACTTCCCCTTCACTTGGGGGACTGTTGCTGTGCCCTTGGAGAATGCGGCAGAGCTCTCCAGAATGGGAATTCAGTATTCCCTCATGTATTGAGTGATTGTCCACCCAATGTACCGATGCCCCACCCCTTGATCATTTTGACACCTTTATATATCTTTCATGTATATTCAGATGAACTTCCTCCCATGAATCCCCCATCCCAGACACCCACCACCAATGATCCTGTCCTGTCCCCATTGTAACCCTTCTGTGATCTAAACCTTCCTTGAAGATGAAGCCCATAAAATAACCATATATAATTAATAGGAAAATGAAATAATAATGATAAAATTAAATGTAAGAGATAAAATACATGGAAACTTGGAAAAAAACTTAAAATAAAATTAAAGGATTGGGATATTCAAAAAATTGGAAAAAAAAATTTAATTATTATTTTTCTTTTCCTTTTATCACTGCATTATCTGGTGTCCAGTCTGTACCGTGGCACCTTCCCCCTCTCACTTCCCAGTGTCCCTAAATTTTCTTTTAATTTTCAAAGAAGTTTTAGGTAACAGCAAAGTTACACCAGGATACCAGAGACTCTCATATACCTAACCACCTCCCCCTTTGCTCACCCCATATTAAAACTTTTTCATGTGGATGGTAGCAATGTTATAACTGTTACACAGATAGTGAAACATAGCTACTAAACATAGTCAATGGTTTACAGTATAGTTTACAATTTAGATAGTACAGTTTAGTAATTCTTGAAGATATTTACCATGTCCTGCGTCTATTACTATTAGGTAATGATAAGCATTTCCCCTGGCCACTAAATACCCCGTTTGATCTTTTCTGTTCCTTCCTCCCCATCCCCCTGTGGCACATGACAACCCCCTGTCTTGACTCATTGGATGACAAGATTCACAGGTACATGCAGCAAAAGGTCTTGACGCGCTGATTATCCTCCCCTGTTAGGATCCACACTTGCTCCTAAGAGACACCCACATGTCTGTTATTCTGGGAGAATCTGTTCCCCCAATAATGGAGGTCCATCTCCTTCCCACTCACTGTGTGGGTCTCCACACCCTGACAAAACACATTGTGACAGGATGAACACTCACACATTCCCCAGAAGCCTACTCCAGAAGTGCCCCATCTTGAATGCCCCCCAATCTACACCATAACTCAGTGATACTACTTTGTCATATTGTCATAAGACCATTCCCACTACTGCACTTTCAACCTCATACCAACAAATCCGATGTCCACCTAGTCCCTCTCCCATCTCTCCCTCCAGTATCCTGGGTATTCTCACCCACCCTTCCTAATCTACCCACCTGTCAACCCTCCACCACCAAAACCAGTAATATCACTACACACCTGTCCTATCCTTCAATATTCAACTATATTCTATCATTTTACCATAGATTATGTCCATATGGGTGACAGTTCACAACCTTCTCTCCACTTTCTCTCCCTTGTTAAGCTGTCTTTCAGACAATGGTTCTGAGTGATGGCTCACTTTTCTCAGTTCAAATCAGTGAGGTCATATAGTGTTCACCCTTCAATGCCTGGCTTGCTTCACTCAACATAATGTCTTCAAGATTCATCCATGTTATTTTGTGTCTTAGCACTTTATTCTTTCTTGCAGCTAAGTAATATTCCATTGTATTTAATTTTATATTTTTATTTTATTTTTTATTTTATTTTTTTTTATTGTGGGTAAAAATCAAATTTTTCACAATACATACCAATATTTGTAAAATGATATATAAATACATATACATACATGTGCATTTGTTTACACAAATGTTACTTGTAATATATATATATATTTTTTTCCTTAAAAGTGCTTAGATTACCCAAACATCACTCAGAAATTACAGAGATTCCCATGCTCTCCACCGCCCACACCTCCAACAACATCCCACGCAACCATTCCTCATCCGTGTGGTACAACACCCGCAATGGATATACACGTCCTGGGGCCTTGCCACCGAGCATAGACCACAGTTCACATCACAGACCACACTCTCTCCCACCCAGTTCTGCATGGTATATTCTGATGGAAAATGGCCTACATCCGTCACCGCTTCACCACTCAGGACAATCCCCAAAGTCCCAAAAAAAGCCCGAGTATTTCAAATGCCCCTCCTCTCCCTGCCCCAAAAATGTCCAGTGGCCACCGGCTCCACCTCACTGTTACAATTT